>JAAGAY010122726.1:525-39658 GCA_011801015.1 Ardeotis arabs
TGCAGAATTTTTATGCTTTGTATCCTTACAAAAGCCAGATGGGCTTGTTTATCTGCTGTGAGGTTCAGGGACAGATTATAGATTATTTTGCTTTGTGTCATTTAAAACATTCTTATTTATGAGCAAGAAAGTTGGCAATAATCACGTGATTCATGGTGGAAAAATTATCTGCAGGCTGCTGCTCCTGTTGTCCTAATAGGTTTAAAGGAATTACCACTGATGTAAATAATAATTCCGTGTGCCGCTGGTGGGCAAGGCAGGGCAGGCAAACGCTAAATATAAAGGGTGTGTTTGGGGTGAAGCCCTTCCCGTGTGATTTTTGCAAAAATCACGCTGTGAAGTGAATAAGCTGTTTTGATTTCTAATGAGCAATGCTAATGTTCTTTGTAAAGATATTGTTTAATTAAAAATGCAAACATCATCTCATGATATTAAGAGTTGAAGACCCGGTTTGCGCCTGGAGCGGTGTTTGGGTGTGTAACACCCCGCAGTGGTTCAGCCTGGCCCAGGAAAAATCGTTTGTTTAGGAGCCGAGGAAGGAGCCAGGCCTTCACGTGCCGCACTTTGCGTTCAAAGCAGGAAGATTTTCAAAAGGTATTTCAGTGCCGTTACACTTTCATTTGTGCGTGCAGAATGCAACCCGGAACAGCCGCGGGGAGTGTGACCGGCGCTTAGGGAGCACGATGAGAAGTAGTGCCCAGAAGAGGTGGCGGCGTGGCCCGGGCGCTTCGCTCAGCGGAGCGGGGACACGTAAAAGGCTTGGTGGCGGCGCGGCGGCCGTGGCGGCACGGGCACATTGACCAACGGTCCCTGGGCAGAGGCAGGTCAGGGATGGAATAACCTGCTGTCGATGATGATGAGGGACTTGGATTGTAACAGCACAATTACAGCAGTAACAGTAAATACTAATAGCATCCAAAACGCTCATGCAATTTAGTTTACAGTTGACTTTTATAAATTGCCCCAAATTTTGTACATTGCCAACTTAACTAGATAGCATTTTATTAGAGAATCATGTTTATCAAAACCAAGGTGGGTATTTCAAAACTGAGCCACAATGTCTAGTGTGTGTTATATGTGGCACTGATAGCATGATTCTTCTTCATCACATGTACAGCTTTTTGAAGTTCCAGGAGCTTTATAATTTCCAAAACTGGGTGGTATTTTTTCCCCCAATATTTTCTTCTTCTTTTTTGAATACCTGTCTGTTTTGGGCCACATATTTGTTGTAGGGTATCTAAGTAATCAGAATTGAAAACCTGAAAAGTGGCTTTGCTAGATCACATAGGACAAACGAGGTCCTGTGAAGCTGAACTGTGGTGTAATAAAACTCAGGAACAAACACCACCAGAATGGGTAAATTGTGAAGTGAGCTGTGCGCTGTTAGCACGGATTATGTCCCCCATTGTATACTCACCGCCTTGCGTTCCGTTGAGGATCAAGTTTTATTCCATTTAAGAAGCTCTGTGCCCCCTTCTTCTTTTCCAAAGAAAAAGAACTACAGGATGATATGAGCAAACCTGTTCTCAAGTTCTGAAAGACAGATACGGTTTTTACAGCTTAATGTTTTCCTCTGCTGTTTCCTGTGAGCATCACCCTCTGTTCAGCAAGTGTTAACTGTTCTGCTTTTAGAGTAAAACTGCTCTTCACAAAACCTTTGCATCCTTGGAATGTGAGAGCATTTTAATCGGATTTTGCTGGTGTTTCTTGGAGTAAGGAGTGGGAGAGGGAGGAAGATTTCCTTAAGATCTGTGAGATTGTGGAAGGGACAGATTGATTCTGATAAGCTGATTGGGGTAGTGACTATTTCGGAAGGGAGAGGTCGTGGACTTGAAGGGGACTAGCATAGCGTGTAAGTAGTTGAGACAGAGTTTCAAGTGGATTGAAAGATGAAAGGGAACGGGCAAGGTGAACCGAGTTCATTAGCCTGCCTACAGGGACAGAAATAAATCTCTGCAACTCAAGGTGCCAACGTGTTGTGACTCTATTCAAGGGAAGCTGAAGGTGACATAACCTTATTGCAGACTGCAGACTCAGGAAGGCAATATTCTGCTGGTTTTGGGTTTGTTTTTTTTCTGGTTTTTTTTTTTTTTTTCAATATATTCACATGCAGGGAGATCCATATTCCACAGAATCTGCAAATCAATGTATTTGTAGGGTATATGCACACCAAAATAGATCAGGAGAGAGGAGTGCAAAGCCTGCCCCTTCAAAGCCTGCCCAAAAGGAGACGAGAGGGTGGCAACAAAAAATTGAGCTCCTGAGTGAAAGACTGTGAAATACAGTATGAATTTCCTAAAAATTAAGAGTGTGACAGGTTTTAAAGGGAAAAAAGAATGCATCTAACCTTACATAGCCACCTGCATCTGCTATAAAGTTTAAATATACTTTTTATTAGGAAAATTTCAGGTTACTTCTTGTTACTGAAATTCTAATTACTGCTGGTTTTCCCTCATCTCTGCAGTAAGAATATAATTAAAGCCAAAGCTAATCTCCTGCCTTTGTTGGCGAGATATTGGAAAAACTGCTTTGTCATGGTAAAAGTCATATTTTGATTCAAAATCAGCCCTTTGAAGGTCAGCTGCTCAGGTAGCACTTCACATACTGTTGTCACAGAAAGGAGATCTACAGCAGAAAGTAAATTACAGTAATAGAGATTACAGTAATAGAGCTCAGTGTTTAACTAGTGATTGACAACACTTGAATTTGCAAACAGTACTCACTGAAATGTGGTTTTGACTGTGTTCAAATTTGATCTGTCTATTGTGCAGAACAAATTATTTACCCTTCACAGTTATACCTTTCAGACTTTAGGGGATAATTTCTTCTTGATTCTTTAATAACTACCTGAAAATTAAACATTATTTTGCTTTAAACAGTTAAATCTGGTGGTTTTACGTTTCAAAATGGGAGCCAGGTTTTTTTTCCTTAAAATGCTGGGGATTTTTGTCTTGTGCGGTGTTACCTGTGTAGAGCTGGGTGTGTGCCATACGTACATCTGAATGCTCTTTGTTTCTTTGCAGGACAGGTCTGATCCACGTTGCTGAAGTGACTGCTTTCCCTGGTTCTTAATGTGATCTTGGTGACCAAGGTCTTGTTTTCACTATGAGAAGTGAGTCAGGTTGGGCAGATTGGTTGCAGCAGGAAATGCACATTATGGTAAGTGGCAGCAACGCTGCTGGAGATGTGTAGAATATGTGTTTATTTCCGTTGTTTAATTGTAAGCCTTGGCTAATAGATAACAAATAACACTTTCAGTCACACCAATCTCTGTATTTTTGTTAGTTTGAAAGTACATACTCAATGCATCAGGACAGTTATTTATATTTTTAAAAGGAGCTGATGTTTGTATGTCAACATTGAGATGTCTGCTTCAGAAAAGGAATTAATTGCTTTATCTTTATCTCAGACCTTGAAGCTTACTCAACTAATGGGAACTTAGTGCTGTGCAGATGCTCTTGTAGGTTTTGTGATGTATTCTTTGGTTGTTAGGCCTAATCAATGAATAGTGGTGTTTCTTGCTGTTTTTTTAGAGGAGGAGGAACAGCATGTCTTTCATTATGTGGTACACTCTGTAAACAGCATATCTGAAAGGCACCTTAATCTGGGTTTAGCTACCTTATGAATTTAAATTAGAATGATGTTATTTGATGTTCATGCTGACTCCACAACAACACTTGCATTTTCTTTCTTTTTTTTTTTTTTTTTTTTTCTTTCTCCTTGTTGGATTTTTTCAGTTCTGTTGAATGTGTAATTACAACTATGGCAACAAGAGTAGAAATAAATTCTACTTTGGCGTCTCTGACGACAGTACCTGACTTAAAGGAAATCAGAAATGAGGATAAATCACAGCGTGTGTATGTCAGTGTGCTTTCAGATACAAGTAACAAGACAAAGGAGCCTTCAGCATCGCTAACTCTTGAAGAGAAGAACAAGTTTGGGAGTACGTTGAGATCTGCAACAATGCCGTCGCTAGGATCAAGGCCAAGACTTTTCCCAAAGCCTTTTTCTAAAGAGAAATCTTCAGATACTTTTGCAAATGTAAAACCACCTGTTCCGGCTTTCAGATCAAGTAGTATTATTAGAAAGGCTGCTGAAGAAACATCATCTGCTAAGGTATTCAGTGGAAATGTCCCTCCGTTAGTAGATCAGAAAGGAATTGAAAATGAAAACAAGACTGGCAGTGAAGTAGTCACAAACATGACTTTCTACACTGGTCCCAGTGCCAATACTGTCATTCTTTTTGAGACAGCAGGCACAGAGCAATCGAAGGTAAGTCTGGCCCAAGAAAAAAGGGCTACTGGCGACCACAGAGTCTTTAGCACTACGCAAACAAAAGAGCTTCAGTGCAGTGCGAAGCTGGAGAAACCATCTCAGCCACCTGAGACATCCAGGAGCCCTGAAGGGCCTCTTCATAGGCAGATATCGCTTTCTTCCAGTCTTAGACCAGTCTCTTGGAACTCCCTCAAAACTGGTGAAAAAAAAGATGCTTATGAAGGTCACCCAGGGGAGAGACACAGCGCAAATGATGCAAATAATACCAACAGTAAAGCTGATTTCTCTACTGATGTGCAGCAAAGGCCAAAACAGAGACCAGTATCTGCTATTTTTCTGGAATCATTACGAGATCAAAAGCATCGGACCGTGGAGGCTTCTGAGGAAAAATCTCCCACAGAGAAATCCTGGATTAGAAAACCAAGGCCTCTGTCCATGGACCTGACAGCTAAGTTTGAACATAAAGATCCTTCTACTTGCAAGAAGACTTGTTCATCTCAAGAAAGCAAGGAGAATGTATCGATAATTTCTTTTACTGATGTGGGCTGTCATGATCAGTCTGAAATGGGGCCAAAAACTGAAGAAACTGAATTTAATAAAGATAGTTCTTCCAAAACAAATTTGAAGTCCTGTAGTCAGGACACTGGCATCCTAAATAATGGGAAATACGTATGGGAAGCAAAGCTTAAATCTAAAAGTGAACAAACTGAGACAAAACCAGAAATGACTAACTTGCACAGTTCTGAAAGAAGCCATGAAACCACCAGTGACAACAGGACTAATAAGGAGGGGAAAAGACCAGATCAAAAGGAAATGCCGATGTTTCTAGGCTGTGAGAGCCCTGCGGCTTCCTCAGAAAAAGAGAACAATGTCCTAAGACGTAGTGTTAAGAAACACATTAGTTTGTTTACTCCGGAAAATCCCAGTACCTCTGTGGACACAGAGCTGCTCCCACCAACTGCTGAGAAGGAAAACAGATGTGTGAACATCCAGCAGAGAATCAAAGAACTGACAGCAGAAAATACTGATGTTAAGCCGGGAAACCTACGCAGGTCACTTCAGTCACGACCACTTTCTGCGGACTTAACAAAGATGTAGGTTGCAGAGAAGTTCTGTTTAATCCTCTTCACTTCATGCCATTCAGTAAAACTTGCTCTTTCAGTACAGTAAAATAACTAAATGTCTTTGTTCCAATAAATGTGATTATTTTTTATACTATTATACTTGAACATCTTTCCCACTTTTTCCTGCCCCCAAGAAAAGAAAATGTAATGACATATACCCTGACAACAGCGGCAGAAGAAACAATGCTGTCAGTATTGTGACCTTTGCATGTTAGTGTAATTGTATATCTATTATTAACACTTCATGCACTTTGAAATCTTGAAGTGAGCATTGTGGACTGCAAGCTTATGTGCTTGTGAGAAAGCAAAAGAATGGTTACCCTGTCTTCGACAGCGGTATAGAGTATCGGGTTTTTAGCCAAACTGGAATCTTATTTCGCTGTTATAGTAAAGCCTAAATATCTGTGATGTCTGTGGCAATGAGCAGTGTTGTTAGAGTAGTATCAAATCTGCTAATTCTTACATACCAAAACCACAAAAAAAAATATTTTCCAGTCAAGAGAGATTTGGTCCAAGATAAAATGTATTCTCTCAGTACAAAGCTGGGTAATAGATTATTCAAAATCATAAAAATTTGTTTGTGACAGGAATAAGAGCGCGTTATGCACTTTGCAGTGCTGTCGGAGGCCGTGCGGCAGGGCCTGGTTCTGGCCTGGACAGTTCATGTTCTGTATGCCGTGACAGAGGTGAGGGAAGGAGGATAATGCTTTTCAGTAGTAAGGGAGTGTGCTGTGCAGAATGAATGCAGCAGGATCTGCTTTATCAACAGTGGAATAGTACAATTTTTCAGCAAACCTTGGTCGCCTGACATTGAGATCGCAAGAAAGAAAATAAATTTAACTGAGGCATGAGAGTGTTAGTATCTCTTTCACTGTGCTTCATTACGTGTATGTAAAGTCTTATACTAGACAATAAGCTTGGTCTAGAGACAATGAAACCACCAAATACAGTTGCTCACTATGAAATAGGGATATTTCTTCTTTAAGAAATAGAATTTATTGGATAATTTCTACCAGTCTGCTTTGCTAGGATGTGTACTTCCTAACTACCTGGACTAAAAGAAGTAACAGACATCTTTTGTCTTAGGTTTTCAAGTCCGACATCAAGCAGTGAAGCAAAGCCTGAGAAACCTGCTGAAGCTAGAAACAGCTCTATCAATGAAATCCAAGACAGTCAAAAAGTAAGAAGATGGCATCAGCTGGTGTGGTCTCCAATTAGGTTTGCATTGAGAATGCAGAAAGCACTCTCCTGTGCCCCATGTCCCTTTATCAACCACTGCCTTTTACGTGGGGAATTGAGAGGATTAAGAATGGCATAATCCTAACAGGTTTACTTGTGTACGTCTGTTTTTAGAACACACTGACAAAAGATGGGACTGCCATCTCTGCTGAGTTTTTAAAAAGTTAAATATGCATGCTGTTGAATACGTGCAGTGGTATAGAGTGAGAAATATTTTACATACTATTTTCATGGGAGTTTTAATGCTTGAAAACCCATAGTGAATAGACTATGGCTGTTGTGGTTTTAGGCAGTGATTATCCTTTATTTTTGCTAAGCATAGCATTAGTGTAGTACACTTCTACATCGACGTCACATCTCCTTATTAAATGCATGCTGAATGTTTCATATCAATCTAAATAACATTAACTTAGAAGTTTTCACAATAAAGTATTACATAGAAAGTTCTGGTTTGCTGTAAAAGCTGTTAGGCTGTCTTTGTTTCTAAGCAACACTTTGGTATTGCAAAACAGAACTTCTCTGCTGACACTTGTTAGTGTTGGACGTTTAATGTAGTTTTAAGGGTATTTCTTGTGAGTTCTCATGGCTGTGCTTTTTTCCTGTCTAGGTTTGATAGGCATATATGGTAAGGAAACTAGCAGCTAGATACAAAGTTTCTGTTGGTTAATTTCATTTTAAATAAGATCAATTTGTTTTAAAAGGAAAACCTGCCATGAATGGAAGTGCCGTTTTCAGAATCTGACAGTAATGTAGGATTACAACTATTCCTTTGCTGTGCCTAGAAGAGTATAGGCCAGATTTAAAAATATTTATTTATTAAGTGTCTTTGGTGTAAATTTTTTTTTACATTCTTCAACTTTTTTTTTTAAAGAATCTTAAGTTAATTCCAAGTTTTAAATTTTGAAACTTGAAAAAAAAGATTGAACTCTTATAGGACTAGGGAGTATTCTTTGAGTCTGTTGATTATTTGCACACTGTGCTTTTTCAACGGATGTTATAAAAATAACAGCTTTCAGGATGCTAGTTGTATTTCCTGCAAGTAGATAGTAGTGAAGAATGGGCAATAAATATTAATTCCTGCTTTCTCGTTTTACTTCAGCTCAACCTTAACATTCTTCTTGGCTGAGCCGCTCCAGCTGTGGTATTTACTCAGATCTTCACATTCCCTGCAGTTACTGACCATGTAACTAGTTAGTGAACAGCTGTATTTGAAAAGACAGTTTTGACAAAATACAGTATATTTGGTGTCTCCCAGGAGTTCAGACTTTCTCTGGAAGTGTCTACATCCCTGTGCTGCTGCTCTTTGCATTTGAACTTCAGTTTCTGTAGGGCTTGCTACATGAATGCTCGTAAGTGTTGCTGTGGTAGCTGGGGTTATGAACCTTCTGAAGTTTTGTACTATTTTTGCATATGTTGCCTTCTCTGGAGTATGCTGTGGGTATAAATTCACTGCAGATTAAAATGTCTTGTGAAATTTGAGCTCAGAAACTCACAGAATCATGCATATCTTGTGTATCAACGTTTCATACCTTTTTTCCTTTCTTGTATTAAAAGTAAAAATCAAGCTATGAAATAATTCTGTGATAATCAAGATTCAGGAGCTGGAGGTACTCGTTTGCTTAGATTACCTTGGTCTCAGTGGATTTTGTGTTCAGAGAATGTGGATTTGTTTTAACTTGTGCAGGCTGCATCACACAGAGTAGGTGCAAGTAAGTTTTAAAATAAGCTTAATTTATTTAGAAGGTGTTTAACAATCTTAACTGTTGGATTTTCTTGTTCCAGAGTAAGGAGTTCAAGCTCGCACGTGGCACAGATTTCACTGAAGCGCAAGCTACTGGGAACTCTTGGAAACCCCGGCAGATTTTAAAAATAACAAATAAACCTGATCAGATAGAGAGAAAAGAAAGCTTCCTTGGAGATGGCCAGCATTTTTCTCAACAAAGTGAAAATCCTGTCTCCTTCACAAGCAACTTGGAAAAAAAACTAAAACCAACCACACTTGTGGAAAAGACCTACATTAAAACTGTCCGAGCCACCATGTTTGACCATAATGTTCAGAGGCATAACGTTGCTGCTGATCATCCTGGAACTGATTCTGCACTGAAGATAAATAATGAGCTTGAGGCAAAGCACGATGTAGTGACGCTGGGGCACAACAGACGATCAGGGCTGGGAGAAGTGGAGGAAACCAGCGGTATAAAGAAGGAGTATCACAAGCAGTCGGATTCATCAAAACATACAGCAGATGTAGAAAAAAGTGGAAAGCCAGGTTGTTCAAGTGAAGACAAGAAAATTACTCCGGGAATTCTCCTAGAAAAATCTTTGGTTGAGAAGAGTGAAAAACCCACTCCTAAAAATGCAGAAGACTCTATAACTTACCAAAGAATAGAGCCGAGATATGAAATCTTTCAGACGTGTGGTGAAAGAGCCCTCAGTGAAGCCATTACAATGGCTCCTGAAAAGAAGGCTATGACACTGAGAACTAGAAAATCATCTGTGAAAGAGAATAAAAATGATGAGGCTGGTTTACGCACCGGTCAGTTGACTAAGACGAATAGTAAAACTCTCTACCTGAAAGAAGATAACATTATTTCTGAGGCTAGAGACACAAAAGGTTTTATGAGCAAGTCTGTGTTCAGAGAACCTACTGATATTTTCTCCAGTGAATGCACTTTACCTGAACAGAAAAAAGATTCTGATAAAACTGAAACTGATCCGGTATTAATAGCTGAGAAAATGCCTTATTCTACAAGCAAAAGTAAATATTTAGGAATGAATGAAAAAGTAAACAAACTACATTCTGAAATGAAAGATAAGAGTGAAGTCTCTTGCATGGATACAACAGAGAGGTCTAATATGATGAAATGCTCTTCTGAGAAAAGGAATTTTAGACCAGGTGGCACAGACAGCTATGAATTCAGAACCAACTTCGATCGGGAAGTTAGTTCGACAAGTGTAAATAAACATGGGGTCCAGCCCTCTTCCGTGCTTTCAAGTGGACAATTTAGTAAATCTTCCATTAGCCACCACCCCGATACAAAAGTGCTAACCATTAATAACGAGGAATCTAGGGCCTTTGGTTTAAGGAAAAGTCTAGACTTAAATTGCAAAGAACAAGACTTGAACTTAGATAGTACAGCTCAGGAAAACAGTGAAAAATTCAGAGTAACAGATCCAGAAGAAAAAGTCAGGAGAACCAGAAGTAGTGTTTCTGACTTGAAGATTTCTGAAAGGTGGAGGAGGAGAACCTTGCCTCAGGATTCTGTCAAGACCGAAGAAGTCGTCTGGCTCACTCCTGAGAATGTCAAAAGGCTGAGTCGGACAGATTCATTGCAATTGGATGAAGGCTCAGTTAAAAAGAGAAGCAAAAAAAGCAAAGAAGAGATGGGAGGGAATGGGGCAAACCAAAATGCTCTTGGCAGTCCTGATGATTACTTGAAAAATCAGAGTTCTGCCTTTGAGCCAAAGGCAACTTATTTTGCAGTGACTTACCAGATTCCTGGTAACAAAAAAGAGAAGAGCTTTGTTGGTACTCCTAGAGCAAGTGAATCTAATACAATTTCTAGCTCAAGTGAGGGACCAACAATTAGTTTGGACCCTGTTTTTCCTGGAAGGTCCAAACCTTTATTGCAGCAGCCAAATAAGGACAGGATGTGTACACATTATAGAGAAGGCTCACAGGAAGTGCATGTTAACAAAGATTGGGTCAAAGAAGATGACAAAAGTGATGTTTTTTCAAAAACCACTGCATTTGGTAATTTTCATGTATCTAAGAAAGATAACCAACAGTATCACGATAGAGATCTGGATCATTCTAAAGAGAAAATTATAGATGTTGATACTTTCCTGTTAAAACAGGATCTGGAAAATGCAGCTCAGACTGATGGCAAAAGTATCAGGAAAAAAGCATCCTCTTACCATGAGCCCAGATCCCCACTGTGTTTTACAGAGTCACATAAAGACAGTGAACTAGTCCCCCAGAAAAGCAGTGAAAATAATTATGATTTTTCTGGAAGGAAGGCTGAGGATGGTTACAGATCCCAAATTCTCGATATTGATGCGCTTATGGCAGAATATAAAGAAGAATCAGTCAAGGCCAGTACCGTTCAAGACAAGTTCTCTGAAGATCACAGCTTATTTAGTAGGGAGAAATCAAAGAACAAAAGAAATGTGTCAGACAGGACAACCTCTTCCTATGGCTGGAAAGAGTGGAAGGGATCAGATCACTGGTCTGTTAGTAACAGACAAGGTGACAGTGCAGAAGAGTACCACAGACCAGAGAAATTAACTGTAAATGAAAAGAGCAAAGAGAAACTGGAATCATGTAGCCCTGAATTTGATAAGCAAAAGTCCAAAGACAGAAAGTTCACCCCTCCTTACTGGGGAAATCCTAGCAGCTTTTTTTCAGATAAGTTTGTAAATTCATCTGTGGAGTTCACTAGGAAGAAAACTTTCATCACTGATGAGGATGAAGAAGTGAACTTAACTTCCAGGAGTCAAAGTTCAAAATTTGTAATTGATAAGGTGCAGCCCAATAACGCAGTTGGTACAGAGCACAGGTTGGAAGTTAATTTTACCTCCAAGCTGTCCATAAAGGCAGATGATGGCCTCTTACAGAAGAAGTTGATCACAAAAGAACAGTTCCTGGAGGTGTCTCCAGAAGGCATGTGGAGCAAAAATGTAGCAAGGAGCTCTCTAATGAGGGACAAAGACAATGCAAGTAAGGTAACGTGTGAGAATGACTCTTCCAGTATGAAAAGTAAAATGAATTGGAAGAGCTGCACATCTGGTTTAGGAAGTGCACCCTCAGATTTGAGACGATCCTATTCAGAAAAGAGCCGCCAAGGAAAAGACCATCTACCGCTTACGCAAGAAGTAAGGGGAAGAAAGGATCTGTACCAGTCCAGGCAGAGCTTCCCGTTGGAAAGTGCGGATGTTGGCTGGAAACACAAGATGTCTCACTCAGAATCCTTCTTCCACGAGGATAAAAAGGTATTGCCAAATGGTTCCTAAGTGTTTCCTGTGACTGGAATGGAAGTGAGGAGAAGCTTTGGTTCTCTGCTGCTTTTCAGCATTAGCTGTGACTGTGCAGCAAGGGAGCAGATACACACTTCTCAATGGAGTTCATTTCCCTTTGGGTTGTGTTTTCTTGAGGAATTTGTACTGTACTAGATGGCTAGATTTGTGTTTCATGTGTATAAATACTTATTGACGTTTCCATGGAGAGCTTGAAAATGCTTTAAAATGTGTGCATATTATTTTATTAATGCTGTGAACCTGGGATGTTCAATCATTAACTCTGCAATTTTATAATTATCTGAAAAGTAGTAGTTTGGGTTTATTTTATAAGTTGTCAACAGTGATATTTTCCGAGTTTTGTTTGTTTGTTTTTCCCTGAAGGAAGCAAATTATTATTACTATTTTTTTACTGGGTGAATGGCCCTCATTTGTATGTGAAACTTCTCTGCTGATACTGACTTCGGTGAAGTGCAAGTGACCCCCTGAACATACTGAACACGTCAATGCATTAATGCATGGCCAGCTGGCCATTAATGGCTGTGATGTTTTTCCATTTTGCGTTTTCAGCTTTGAACTTCCACTTTTTTTTTTTTTTTTTCTGAGAGCGAATTTCATATCCACATGTTTGTGTAACAACATACATCACTTTATTTTCACAGGCTCCTAGGAAAGAGTGGGCCAAGCAGAGTTCAGAAAAAACAGACGGAGCGGAGTTTTCATTCGTTTCTGTGCAGAGAAGCCGGCACAGTTTTTACAAGGACAGAAGGGCGGATAGCGGGACGGTATGTTATTCTGGAGGAGGTTCTTGGGCAGGGGCTAGGGGAAAGATAAGGGAGGTGCAGCCTGGCTTACTCCATTCAGCACTGTTTTCCTTTTTGCAAATAGCTGTGAAAGTAAGTACGTGTCTTCCACAGAAAGTGCATCTGCTCCTTCTGCTAGGAATTTAACTGTGCTTCTTCCTGGGATTCCACCCCGCTGGTCTATGCCAAATCTTTAAAAACATCTAAACACAAAGCATTAACCATGCAGCTTGTCCATTTTTCTTTCTAAGCCAAGAATTTTAATCCTGAACTCCTAAGATGGATCTAGATCATTATGCTTTTTGTTTGTTTCTCATCTTGGATAATGATAACTGGTTAGATTCCAGAAAATCTTTTCTGGAAAAGTATGCAGATGAATGGAACCAGGTCATAGCCTGAAAAATGACAGGTTTAACTTTCTTTCTGTAGACAGCACGCAGTGAAGAATAACAGCTGACATTTTTTAGGTAGTTCGATTTGTCTCTGATATGCATACTTCTGGGGGAAATTTCCACTTAAAGTTGTTGGGTGATCTTCTCCTAAGTTGCAGAAGGATTTCTTGACTTTAGCCCACAGATAAAATTTAGTTTGGGAAATAGCATCCTATGTCCAGGTGTTGTTTTGAAATACAATGCAAAGGTCTGTATTGTCCAGAAGTTGCATAAGAAATGAAATATCAGCATTTTCTGTGGAAGATAAAGGATTTGAAAACCACATCAGCAGCACAGAACTCTACAATTCTGAGAGAGACATTGCTGCAGCCAGTGAAATCCTTCCTTACTGGAAGAACTTGTTCTGAACCACTGCAAGTGCTGTGGCTTTTTTTGTGGTGTGGTTTTTAAGTTTGTTTGTTTATTTTTAATTTGTGCATGGAAACAAATTTAATCCCCGGGAATAATACTGTAGTCACTTCAGAGTGTTCTCTTGTGTAACTCCGCACATACACGTTTGCAGTTTTTGCAAATCTGGATGCCCCACATATTTTCGAAAGCCTTCCCCTTGTGTGGAAAAGGGGTGGGGACCGAAGGATGCTGCCGTGCTCCCGAGAGCAAATCTCGCCTGTCCTTAGGCTGCTAGCACACTCGCGCGGTGGCTGAGCGCATTGCCTTCTGCAGGCAGCTGGATCCAGGGGAGGATCGCTCCCTCTGAATTGCAGTGCAGCCTGTGTTTTGCCTAGCGCACCTTTGAAAGGGGAGTAGAAGGAAACAACTGCCGTGGTTTTGTTTGGGCCATTTATAGTCTGTCTGGTTAGCTGTGAGGTTACTTGCTGTTTCTTGTGGGTAGTGACGGAAAAATATACTGCAGTTCACATCACTGGTCACGCGAGATACGTGGTGGCAAGTTGCTACCTTCGTTGCAGAGTAGAAGATTCACTCGCATTCACCACTGAAGGAGTGTAATGAACTGTCCTCTGTTCTTCGATATTTGCCAAACCAACTTAAACTGATATGTTTGTTGCACTATTTCCCATCTGCCTATGAAGTTTTCCAGGACAGCTAGTGAGCTAGAGTCTTATGGATGAACACAAGTCTAAATGGAAGCAAGTTGCAATAGTATAATTTTATTTCTGGGGAAGTAATTTCTTTGTGATTATATTCTAGGGAATCTACTTCCAATGAGGTTATTTGTCGAAATATTATGTAGGACTTCTTCGAAATGAAGCCACTACAGTGTACAGTTGATGGTATGGGATTGGTGGTTGACACTGCAAAGGATGGTACTCTTGAGACTGAACACTCATCTAGATTGCATTTTTTAGCTGTTTTGAGTTTGTATTGCTTAAAACAGAACGAGGCTTTTATAAAGATTCTAGAATCATTGCTAGATTGTCATTGTCAGTGTTTTTACTATGGGTGGTACTTCTCTCTGTATGTCTTTCACAAAGAAAATCTCCAGAGCTGTAAGTGTGACAAGGCTGGTTGTTCATCACAACGTTCGAAGAGGTGGTGTTCCTAGTGGAAGGGCAAGGCATTCTGTACTTACAGCAGCAGCTTCCAGACTTCACCACCTTAGAAGATTGTGGCGAATTAATGACTGCAAATTTATTGGACTGTGGTAAATTAATGACTGTGAACGTATCACGCTACCATTGGTTTATATGCTGGAGTTTGAGGAAAAATTAGGCTAGAGTGTCTCTATGTATTTTTTTTTTTTTTAAATAACTTATTCTACCACCTGAAAAGATGGTTTCTGTCCCCATGAATAATAGAAATGCAGCAGTTTGGAACTGCCTCCTTATTTATTTGGGTTGTTCCAGAATAGAGGATGACTAAGTCTGCATTTTAATGTGATGGTCTTTGAGACTGTGGAGGTGTCATGGTTTAAAACCTTCAAGCTGCGGAGATATTTGAAGACTCACAGATTTGTTAGAGTGTATTTTTGTCTGAGGTCAGTAGCATTACGTGTGTTGTGTACTGGAGAACATGTTAGGATCTGCAGAACTATTTCTGCTCCTGTGTAGTTGGACATTTTTGTGTTCTCTTGGCTGCCTTCTGTTGAGATGGTCAGAAGGTGACTGGTGCAGCAGGAGTCAGCCGGGTAGCCATGGAGGGTAACCGGTCAGGGTCGGAGATGGACTTCTGCTTTCCAGAGTGCATTAGTCACAAAGACACAGGTGCATGGCAGGGCAGAATCTTCTAATTTATGATTTCTGTGTTGCTATTTTGGCCTTTCTTTCTGTTTCTTGGAGGTTAGAATAAGTTTATAATTGTAAGCTTTGCTCTTATTTTTTTTAACAAGTGACTGACTGTGTTATAAATATTACTGTTAATTGTAGCTTAGTGCTTGACCATTCTGTTCCAACATAAATTCCTCCTCCCTTTTCAGTTTGATATAGCCAATTCTCCTGAAGAGGGAACTATTTCCACCTAATAGGGAATTAAGGAAAAGAATAGAATTTATGCAAATAAAATCCTGTTTGCATCTCTAGAGCTAACAGTATGGAGGAGACAAAACTTTTCTCAGCCCACTGAAAAATATTTACTCCTTCATGAACCTTTAGATGGATCTTTAGCCCTGCCTGCGTCACAATATAGGTATAAAAATAAAGTTGTTCTTCTCTTTGCTCCAGACAGCTGAGGTTTTAACTCCTAGAATTGGCTGCAAATCTCTCGGACTCTAGCAGCGTGTCTGCATGGCGTAGTGCCTTGGACTGTTCTAGGAGTCTCCTCCTTCAGACCCTGAATGCAATCCGAGGGACTGTGAGCCTCTCTTGTAGCTGTCTGTAAAATGCAAATGCTCTCTGTGTGTGATGTTGTAAGACATTGGGTTATGATGTGCGCTGTGCTGCCGTGGAAGGCACTGTAACGGCAGCGTGCTGTGGTACACCACTCGAATTTCAGAGGACATTTTCAAGTGTTGTCTTTCATAACTAGTACTGATTCCATCACAGCTGACACAGGGCTTGAATTCGCTGTCGTTTGGTCACAAACCTCAATTCCTGATTGAGTCATCCAGACCGATAGGAGTCTTATGAATTAGAAACTGAGGAATGTGACGTGGCTCATCCCGCACAGGGAAGTGAGTGCTGCTGCTTTATGAAGCTGAAGGGATTGCATCCCCATTTAGAAACAGAGCAGCTTTAATGCAAGTATGGGTTGCAACAAAAAATGCTGCTCTGGTACTAGAACTGGTGTAGGTATGAATTATTCTGAAGCCTCTGGTTATATATTTTATTTACTTATTTTCTGTTAAACTTTTTTTTTCCTTTGGTGAGGAAAATCTAGTATCCATAATGGTATCCATATAAAGATGCGCTTATTTGAGAGTGTGATGTGTGGGTGGAGAAGGATTTGTTTAAGAAAATCATGAGCTGAATCTTAAAAATATGTTGGAAATGAACTGCAAGGAAAAGAAGATTAAATATTTTATAAACATGTGCAGATGAATTTATAGTTTGGCTTGTCACAGATGACAACGTGTGAGTGGTTTCCAGTTCTGGCTGTGACAGGTCTCTCTCCTGCCCATTGACAAGCAAGTGTTCTCATCTTCTGACT
The DNA here is from genome assembly GCA_011801015.1 of Ardeotis arabs. Taxonomy (NCBI): domain Eukaryota; kingdom Metazoa; phylum Chordata; class Aves; order Otidiformes; family Otididae; genus Ardeotis; species Ardeotis arabs. Next base: position 16,978 of record JAAGAY010122726.1, read on the forward strand.
GTATAACGCCTAACATTGTGGCTTCACTCCTTCCCAGATGGAAATAGAGGTACTGAAAAATCATCATGTGCAAATTGCTCTGTTAGCCTAAACACTGAACCCGCCTGGAAGAAAATAAAAAGAATTTGTCAGCTGCACAAGGTCTTACAACTGGCAATTAGAAGAGTGGGGTGCATTGTTCTTAGACGTGCAGAAGCAAATTTCAAGCAAAGGAAACCCTGAGGTCTTGGAAGCTGTTGTGTGTCACCTCCGCATCCTCCCTCCCTGGGAAAGGTGAGAGCCTGAGCAGGGCTGGGGGAGAGGCAGCAGGGTCCTTCCTGGGCTGGCTCCTGTCACTTACCTTTCCTTTTCCCATCAAAACAAGGACATAGGGCACAAAAGCAGGAGCAGACAGAAGTGTTATGATTCCCATTTTTGCTCTTCACAACACACTTACCGCTGTTCGGTCATTCAGCTCTTGTTTCCTATTTCTAAAAACAGCCCAGCGGAGGATGACCCAGTGTTGGTTAAGAACTCGGTTTGCCCCGGCTTTCTTCCTTTTTTGGTAGTATTCGTGTGCTGGGAGCGTTCCAGCGGTATGGAAAAAAGACACTTTGTTATGTCTATTTCTTCCTGTTCGCAAAAGACATTTTTATATTAAAAGCAGGAGCTTTTCTTTCATGTGTGTTTTTCTCTTTTTTCTTGTACGTTACAGAAAAATAAGGTCAGTTAGCAACCCCGGCAACCGCGGCGGCATTAATAGCGTTTCATAACCCAGCCTGCAAAACACTGGGTTTAGAAGCTTCTCTTTCCTTCCAGATGAAGGGCTTTTTAGTGCGGAACCCAAAGTGCTATTATTAATTCTAGACTAACACGCTGCGGATTACCGAGTGGGAGAGGTCGGAGCAGTTGGATGCTCAATAACAAGTGGTTGAGTCACATGGTGCCGGTAGCTCAGCTACTGCTTATAAGTGGCCACGGCATCTGTGAGCGGCGCAGAGCAGCGCGTGCTGGCGGGGGGCCGGACCCACAGGCACCGTACATTATTCATGTTGCTCGTAACTGCTCCGCTCTGCTTTTAACTTCTGCTGGAGGCGGGGAAGCGCGGGGAGGCTGAGGCTGACAAAGATGGTTTTGCGTTAACTTTGTGCTTTGGAAGATGGAGTATTATTACTGTCCACGCTTGCTAAAGTTCCTGCAATATTTGTGGGTAAGTGTGCTCTTTAATGTAACTGCGTTTACCAACTTGGACGTTTTAAATTGTTTTCAGAAATCCTGAGAATGCTCCTGTGTAGCGATGGCTTTCCTTTGCAGTTTCTTTCTGATCTTTCAGGATGGTAACAGCAAACGTGGGGTTTATTTTGGGTGAGAAAGGCTCTTTTATCTTTAATACTCGCTTACAATCAGGAGACTGCAGACTGTTTAACTGTGCCTCAGAATACCTTCTTGGTAGTTGAGTTTCTTCCTTGTTCGTGTCCAAGCACAGGAGCTGTGGTTCTGCACACTGCATGGTAGCAACGCTCTGCCCCGTTTATGTCCAAGCGATCCTTGGACCCTGGAGACCGCCGCTGCAGAAGTGCTCCTTCCCTGCTGCTGGCTGGAGCTGCTGCCTGCCGTTCCAGTGAAACGGCCGGTACTGGTGCCTTTGGAAGTGTGTATTTGTGCAATTCCTCACCCATCTGTCATTTGGCTGTTGATAGGCGTTGCCCTTCTCGGTGAGCGCTTCCTCTCCAAAGGATCCTTAGGGCTCCCTTCAAGGAAAGGCTGCTTTAGCTGTGCTGGCCCGCCGGCTCTGAAGGGTTGCTTTGGCACAGTGATTGCTGTTTGTCTGATGTTTTCACATTTGTAAAAGATGAATTTGAGTTTTAAAGCCTTTATGAATAGATATTATATTACTCTGAACCTAACTACTTAATGTTTTAATTTCTTCTGTACTAATCAAATATCAGCTTTGTGATGTTGTCTGCATTACTCTAGTAATTTTTTTCAGCTGTAAATTCAGCATGCAATCAACACTGACACTTTAAACCTCTTGATGTTAGCTGTTTGCTAGTGCATCTTGAAACAGTAACAGAGAGTTGGCTTCCCTCATTTAGAGTTTAATTTTACAGTCCTTGCTTTGTGTGTGCTGTGGTCAGTAGTGAGATGAGATGGCTTGCTGTAAAATTTTGCAGCTGGGAGAGAAAATAGTACTTGAAGAACCGAGCATTTTCTTAAACTTTTCCTGCTGGAGACTGTAGTATTGTAAAACATGGAAGTCTTTGGACATTTGTTTTTAAATTTGATTAGTTAGATTTTTTTAAGAGGCAAGCTTTCTTTAAATTGCACATTAAAAAATTAGCGTGCTGTCTCAGGCTTCGGTAGGATGAGTAGGCGGATGTTCTTCGTGGCTTGCCAGTGTGAAAAGTCTGAGAGATCTCTGAAAGCTTTTGCTTTCATGTACATCTGGTGATTTTCCGTCAGGCCAGGAAAAACAAACCAAACCAGACTTTTTGATCAGTCCAGAAGATCACTGGGACGATAAATTGTGTTGTGCAGTTTCAGTCTGTAACAGAACGGGTATGGTGTATTTTCTGTCTGTATGTGCTCTTTTGGAGGCCTTGAAGTATCCCTCAGGCATTTTCATTAGTGTGCGCCCTCCTGATATGTTGCCAGAGAATATTGGAACGGTGATTGTGATATTCGTGATATTAAATATATATTAAAAAAGAAACTTTAAGGGAAAAGTAGAACTGTGCCTTTTTCCCTTTCTGTATTGATGTTACAGCTGACATCTGCTAAGGAGACACTTCACCGGTTCCTGCATTTACAATCAGGAGTAACCAGAGATGGGGGGTTAGTTGTCAAGCCCTGTGTTGAGTTACTTAATCTATCTTGGGCAGCTAGGGTACTTTATTCATTAGGTAGACATACCGTAAGAAGCTCTAACTTAATTAAAAATATTCTAATGAAATTCCATGTTTAAAGCTACTCTTGAGAGTTATTGATAGGTTGCATCTCTTCTGCTGTGTATTTGTTGTTGGACATCGGTGGACCCACTCAGTGCCAGCTATCTGCTAATTACTTGCTGGTTCCTCTTCTGATTGTTGAGTGGGATATATATTACTGTGCTGGGTAGGAAAGTTGTCAAAAGAAATCCTCTTAGTATTTTTTGAGGCACAGTGTAACTTGTGGTTGCCTGAGTATGTGTGAAATGGTGACTGACCACCAAGAAGTCTGTGTCCTGTAGTCAGGGGTGTTGAGTGACAGCTCAGGGGTGTTGAGTGACAGCTGTGAGTTTCTGAAAACCAGTCTTTGTGTCCAAGGCAAAATGTTTGGTTCAGTAGGTTATGTTAGATGCAAGCTGAGTTCTGTCTGGTAATTCAGCCTTGAGCTCCCTGTTTAATTCAAGTTGTAATCATGAGGAGAAGAGCAAGCTTATCAAACCTGGATCGTTTGCACTCTCAATGAGGCGTGCCACAGGACTGAAATATGGCAGCTCGCTCTTGGTTGGTGTGTTCTTTATTGTGATGGATAACACTGAACCAGGGATTCCTGAGAAGCAGGTTCCTAGGGAAGACTGAGCACTGGACTTCTGATGACAGACAGTGGCCTAACAAGAGCGACTGAGCACGATTGCTGTATCTGTACCAGCTATCAAAAAAAACCCAATAAAAGAGGAAAGCCTAGAGTGGTAATGGAGCCTTGCAGATTGCTGGATAAGGCTTTTACAAGTCTTTAGGATGGCTGTTCAAGAATCCAGTTGTTCCTGGCTGGTGTGATAACACAGTCTGGTTTTGGTCAAGTTAGTTGATGTTTCTTGGAGGGAGGGAGGAGCAGAGCTCTTAAACACCACTGTGTCTGGTTCACTTCCAGTAAATTGTCTCTCTGTACTATAAATGTGCTTGTTGGGAGAAATGTCTCAGAAGCTTGTGGTTTTTTGACGCCAGCAATATATCAGTCCTCCTTTGATCCTGCCCATCCAGGTGATAGATGGTGTGAGATACAGCCTGTATGGCACACAACTGAGCTTTTGCTGGCGATGAGTGAAAAAGGGTCCGGGCTGCCTGCGAGGTCTGTCTGCAGCCCTGGCCAGGACCACCCGCGGCTGGTCCTTCCTCAGCCTGTGTTTTCCTGTGGGCTGCTGGCGGTGCTCTTCTTCCCGGCCTCTTCAGGGCTGGCTGTCTACCATCCAGCTGGTGTCAGCACCGATCCCTCTTGCTGCCTTGTCCATCAACCCAGAATCCAGACTTGTTGAGTGGCTTTCAGTTGTATTTTCAGTTACAGACTGTATGTGTTATTTGGACCCCTTCAGTCAAATGCTCAGGTAAGCATAAAGCAGACGCTCTGCGCTAATCACCAAACGGATTGTGGTTGTCTGTAGTTCAACAGCTGAAATTCAGAGACTGAATCATGGCTTTCTGTTCCATATCATCGCTTCCTTCTTTGCTCTGCCATGTACCTTCCTCCTAGCTGTGATCTTTTCATCATCTTTAATTGGTTTATTATAATTATGTATTCAAGTGCCAGTCTTCCGGTGACCATGTGCTATATTTGTTATATTTGAGTATTTGCCAGGGTACATGGAGTATTCATCATCCATTTCCAGCTGGTGAGGAGCTTTGCTGCAGCTGATACAGGACATCTTTAGGTCTGACTTGCATAAGGAGGCCTGTAAGTGCAGCTCAGTAGTCTGTTGTCCGGCTGCTAGCGTCAGTCAGACTGTGGAGCAGCTCAGCATCCCAGGCATGCAGCCACAGAAATGGGGTTTCCTGTTCCTTTGTAACACCCGGTCTCCAATAACCAGCTTTTTTGGCTTGCTTGTGCACCCAGCCACTACTGGAGTGCTTGCAGTTGGTTCTGTTCCTGCCCTGAGCCATCTCAAAGTCGTGAGCAACTCTTGCTCTGCCGCAGGGCATTTTGTGGGATGTTGCAACGCTGATGATGTAATCTTTTTTTTTTTTGTGTCTGAGGCTGCTGTAGGAGCACACTGATAAATGCTGGTCCACGTCACCTGATAACACAAGCCAGCTCTGGGAGTGGAGGCCAGACTTCTTGTAGTGGGGGCAGAGCTGGTGAGATAGGAGAGCTCTGGATCTGTTCCAGAATAGGTGCTGAAGGAAAAGAACAGGAGCCCTGGCTGATCTTGAAGAGGCGCTGCAGTACTTTAGGGCAGTAGAGGGCTGGTGTGAACTGCGGTAGGTGCAGTTTTTAGTACTGTGGTCAGGAACCAGCTGCAACTTTGGTAGCTGCTTCTGCTGAGCCACCTTCAGAACAGTCCTGGCCGGTTGGGTGGTTAGTGAGGGTCCTGGCTCAGGGTGCTCAGCTGTGCTGCTGTGGTGTTGGAGACAATCAGCAATCAAAACCTCGGGGCTCGATGGAGAGCTGTGCGAATGCTGTTCAATCCAGATGAGGCAGATAATGCCAGCAGACGAGAGAAGACAGCTGAAGAGCTGAGAGCAGCTACGGCTGCACGCCCCTATGTGAGAGTGCGCTGTGATCTCTAGTGAACACGCGGTCCTTCTCTTGACAGCTAGATGTTGGCCTGGTCTGGATGCCCCCAGTGCGCGTGGTAGATGTGTAAATCCTGACACCTCGTAAAATGAATAGTTTTGTTGGTTTCAGCTGAGTGTGACAGGAAAAGCACCTGCGGCAGTTCAGTGGCTGACGATGCCTTGAAGACGTGAAAACACTCTAAGTGTGTGCTTTTAAAAGTGACCGTGCCTCCACTTCAACAAAATGAAGTTCTGAAATGCCCGCGGGAGACCAGTGTCCTGTTAGCAGCAGAGAATCTCTCAGAAATCTTGCAGCTCTGTGTTACACGTATGTAATACCGTGATAACACCGTGGCAATGAAGGTGAGCTCCGGATTCATCGCTCGGTTCAGATCTCCTGGTACGGATGATGGCAGTGAGCCTCTTCAGCGTGCCAGGTGCCATTCTTGAGATGTTTCTTCTCAGTCTGGCACTTGTCTTTGTTCAAATAGCAAACAAGCGCTATTTGAAAGAAAATAGTGTGTTTTATATAAAATGTTACCCTGCAGCACCATGGTTTTAAAAGGCCTTTTTATTCTTTATTGACAGTCATTAAACAATAGTCATAAAATCAAAAGAAAATGGGGGTATTTAACTGAGAAGTAAGATCTAAGTTTGTTTTGACAAGATTTTAGTCACTACCTTTTAAGAGTGGTTCTGGTAGCTCTTTATCAGGTGATTCCAGAGGAAGTGGCAGCTAGATTATAGCCATGCTGCGTGGCGCGTCACTGCGGCAGCGTTTTGGGGGGTGCTGGAAGGAAACCGTCATCACCGGGCTGCCTGCCACGCGTAAGGGTTGTCCCTGTTTGGCGGGAGGGAGGGCGTTTTGTGCTGGGGCTGCGTGGCTCCCCTTTGTGCGCGCTGCCTGGGGGTTTCCTGTGGACAGGTCTGCTGCTGCTCTGTACTGAGGTTTACTTTTGATGATGGGGCAGCCACATTTCAGACAAGCGGTTTTTCCCAAAGATTTAAAAACCCCTCACGCTTGGGTCATGTGTGAGGTACGGCTGCTGTGCTGGGCCAGCAGCTACATCTTGCTTTCACATAATCTGAGTAAGCAAAGCCCTGTTGCAGGGAGGAAAACTGCTCAGAAAGGTGTTTTCCTAATTCCTGAAGGCTGCTGTAGAAGCAGAATTCTAACTTTTGTGTCACTGCTAAGAGCAAGCAGACAGACGAAAGCCGGACGAGGAAGCCTATTCACCGCGGGAACACGAGAGAGTGCTGTTCAGCCGTGGGAGGCTGGCGGGCTGGCCAAGGCCCCTCGTCCTCGCAGCGCAGGGAAACGGCACAGAATCCAAGACAGTTTGTTATAATGAGGTGTGGTATTGAGTTAACTTCACCATAAAATGCTTTCATGAAATAGTGCATTCTAGGTTAACTCTGTGCAGTAAGGTTTGCGTTCCGTAAGAGGTACCTGTTTGTAGACCTGGTAACTTTTTTGGTAACGGCTGTGTCATTCTGGGCTCAGAGCTGGAACTGGGGGACTGTCTGCCCCTGCCTCCCTCCCCTTTAGTTTGGGTTTGAAGTAGAGAGTACAGTTGTGGTAGGAAGCAAAAATGGATTGTTAAACCTCATTTATACATACAAAGCAGAGGTAACATCACTGCTTCTCTACTAATATTTTGATCCAAAGCTGTTCTGACTCAGTTCCTTCTTTCCCATGCCGTTGTCCATGTCGCTGATGCTGGGAGACAGCCAAGTTCCCACTATTGTTCCTGTGCTTTCAGCAGTTGAGTTGTTCATACAGCCCTTGTGTGTTTACTGCACTGAAAGGAAACGGCATTTTAGAGAGCAACTTGAGCATGGCGAAAGCGCTTCTTTGTGGTGGCCCTTCCTCAAGATACGACAGGGCTGTACTGCAGTGCAAAGGTAGATCTTGAGCTTGAATGAAGCTTGGAACAAATGTAGTATTTGGTTTAGTGATTCATGGCCGAGGCTAATAGATACCTGCCACAGTAAGGAAGGCAGTATGGATTATTTGCTAACCACAGTACATATTTGGCAAGTTTTGATTGCTGGGGTTGGAGATTGCAGATGTCGGATGAGCCTGGATTTACATCTGCGTTTGGTCTGTAATTCAGCAGTACTTCACAGTTCGGGGCAGGAAACACAGAAAATCACGTTGAGAATGCAGAGGAGTTTCAGCAGATCAGCCTTTGAGCTCCACAGAGTTCCAGACCAAGCAGGAAACAATGTCCTTAATCTAAAAAATGTAAATGAAGGCCACACCTGCAACAGTGACCCTGATAAGCAATTCAAGAGGTACCCGTCTGCAGAGTCACCGGGTGTTCTTGTACCGTGCCACTGCTCTGGGCTCCAGAGGAGCGTGCTGGCTGGGTGGAGCTGGCTGAGCGCGGGGTCGGCCGGCGTGTGGTCCCCCGCCGATGCACCGACCGCGTCCCAGGGTCCCGGCAGCGTCGGGCTGTTGTGCGGCTGGGCTGCGCGGCCACGCTCCCGCAGGTGACGTGGGGCTGACGTGCTGCGCGTGGGAGGAGGTGGCAGCACGAGCAGAGTCTGAGAAATAATGGAACTGTGTGTGCATGCAGTGTTACACAGCAATGGCAAATAAATGCCATTGCTTTTTTCATAAAAATGGCAGGTTGCAAGATGAAATGGATGAAGGATGTATTGTATAAACATTCCTGGTATTTGTTTTACTGACTGGGATCAAGAAGTGGTTGATGTAAATGAAAGACGCATGGAATAGTGTTTTGTAGGGAGAAAATGGAACAAGCAGGTGCTGCGTGCTTCCCAGCTGCGCAGTGGGGAGGTGGGTTAGGCAGGCAGCATGCCATTGTGCTGAGAACAGCTGTAACGATTTAAGATGTAGTTTTACTTTCTAGCTTCTTGTTACTGTTCTTTGAAGAAGGAGATGCCTTGCACAAAAAAAAGCACGCTCTTCCCTCGGAGTGTTCTCTGAATTCTGAAAGCAGATTCGAACCTGCAGCAGGTAGAGATTACCCGAGCACCCTCTGGGAGAAAGAGAAACAATTTCTCTTTATAATACCATTTCTCCCGGCAGATGGTGATAAACAGTTCTGTATTTTATCTCTTTGAAAAGGACGACAGAAATACAGTCTAAGAAACTGTAAACTTGGCATTTGCTGACTGATCTAAAAGAGCAGCGTGCTCTGGACCAAACCTGACTTTCAGAGAACGCGTCGTTCCCCGGTACAGCATGCGGTCTGTCTGTCACCTCTCGCAGCTGGCCCGCCTGTTCGCTGTGTTTGGAACTGCCCGTGCTGCCTGACGCTCCGAGCGCACCACGACGGACCCTGACTTTGGGGCTGATGTTACCGAGCAACACTAAAACTTGTGCGATTTGAGGAGACATTTTCTGATTGGTAGAATGTGCTTGATGAATGTAATGTGTGTGGGCCAAATCCTGCTTCCCCAAAAGCTCGGCCGTGCGCAGGAAGAGCTCTTCTCGCAGAAGGGGATTCCCGCCGTTACAGCGTGGGGGTGGCGAGCCCTGTCCAGCCTACGCACCGGGGCTGAGCGCCTCTGGTGAGAAGTGAGGTGCTGCTGGGCTGTGATGCTGCAAAACTGCTCAGCTCGCATTCAGTGAGATAAATCAGAATTCCATGGTGAAATTTTAAGGGGATGGAGTTAAATCGGTGAATCTGGTGTTATCCCTGAAGTTGAATTTGCATTTGCAGAACGATGTTGGGGAGGAGTGGTTTGAATGCCTGCTCCTGTGGAGGTCTGAATTGACAGTAAAACGTTGTATCAGTCAGAGAAGGAAATATTTTTAATGTCTCTTCATATCGGATTGTTTTTTCTTGTTCGCATGTAATTTGAGTCACAGGACCAAGATATTTCCCAACCCCTCTGTTATTGTTTTGAGCAGAAGCACCACTTTCCCATGCTTGTTTTCGTTCATCACTTCACCTTCTTTGCCCTGTGAGAAAGGTTTAGCAGTTGGAAGTATTTTAGGCCACATTCTGTCCTTGAGGAGTCTCTGTTACAGACGTGTTGCAGTTACCGGTGCTTAACGTGTGAGAGTCCCCTGGGTCAGGTGATGGAGAAATCCCTGTTCCCACGTTGGACTTCCTGGAAGGGCCCTGGCTCTGGTACTGCTGTTTGCCCCCTGGCACAAGGAGATCCTGTGCGGGCTGACGCTTGTCCCTGGGGCTGCCTGGCGTGCCGCGGAGGTTCCCTGGCTGAAGGTTGGGACCTTGGGGAGCATCGCATCGGTCGCGTGCTGAGGTGGCGTATCTGAGCAGAACGCCAGCGCTGCTGCTGAGGACGCCTGGGCACGTTTGCAGGGAGCACGTGCTGCTCAGCCTGCTGTGTGTTTGTTTACACGCTCGTATCTTCATTTCACTGTGCACACAGCTTCCCTTGCTGACCGGTAAGTCTCGCGTTGTCTTTCTTGTTGACATTAGATACCTCCCCTACGGTAAGATAGCTCCTGGTTTTCCAGAGCATCTTTAAGTGACGTGAAAGGTAACGCTCAGCTCGCTGCTCAGCTTGTAGCTAACTTGGTTGTAGTTTTCAGCCCACATTGGAGGGGATGTCTAGTATTTGTAAGGTAATGTCTATTAAAAAAACCAACCTAACTTCCTTTGTGGTGATTTTTACTTGTATAAATGGAAAAAACCCTGTAACTATCCATCTTTGGCTTGGCTTGATCCTTTTGATGTAAATAAATGTAAAGAAATTATTTTTAGTACTTTCCAAAGCATTTGTGCTGTAGGAATTTCCTGGTTCTGTTTTGTTTTTCAGTTTTTCCTCCTCCATTGAGATGGAAGGGAAGTGCTGGGTGATTATGTACATGGGCTTTCAAACAACATAAGTATTTTTAGCTTGTTCCCTCAGCTTTAACGTGGATAGCTTTGTTTTATACTGAAACAATTCAAGGTACAAAAACTCTGCGTGCTCAGGATGTTTAACTGGGCCTTTCTTAAGTTCAAGAGAAACATAGTTTGGGGACAAAAGAATTCACATTTTCAAAAAACTTTTGGCACTCTAGTTGTTGCAATTATTACTGGTAATCATATTTAAACTTAAATTGTTTAAAAGTTTAGATTACAAGTTATATTTCACACTTACCTTTGTTTACAGATATTTGTTAATCTTGGAATAATTTATTATTACTGTAGAAGTGCACAGAATCTCGTACAGAGAAAAGGATGGCTGACTTTCTGTTTGATTACAAATGAAATGGGAAACTGCAGTGCTTTGCTGATCCTACCAAGGATGGCCGTGGTAGTAAAAAGGTAAAATTATTTTGGCAGGTGTAAACAAGTATGTGGAGTGTTCAGTCATGAAAATTATTAATGTGCTTTCTTTTATCGCAAGTCCAGTTCTGTGAAATCAAGGAATGCAAATCTAAGTGTTTGTTTTCTTCATAACCTAACGAGTGGATGAGGGCCCCATGGTGTAACGAAACACGTGGGGAAGGGCGGGGGTAGCACAGTGGGGGTGTGGACGGGAGCTGACAAAAGTGAGCAGAGTCCATGGCCACGGAGGGCCGAGCGTTCCCAGTGGGAAGAGTCAGGCTGTGGGGTGGACTGGCAGGTGGATTAGATGTGTTCACTATCTGACCTTCTTGAGCAAACATTGCAAAACATTTCTCTGATAAAATCCTTCCTTTCATATGTGCTAACGTGCTGCTTGCGTGAGAGGGAGAAAGATTGTGTCCTAGCAAAATTTCTAATCTTTTTCTTCTCTTGTTTGAAGAGTGTGGATGTCTGTGTGTGTCAGATTTATTGATCAGACTGGGTCACTCTATTTTTTAAAAGACTGAAGAAGGAAAGATGGTAAAAGTGGTAGCTCTTTGTACCTAAAAAGGGTTGGAACCGTGCACACAGAAGTTTCATCAGCGGCACACAGAACACCTAACAGCTTTTTGCTGTTTTCAGTGTTGTGTTGGGCAATTCTCAGTGTGCCACGGAGAATATGTTACTTGTCAGAGGATGTGGGTGAGATGGGAATCCATACTCAGGCATAAGCTTTGGCTTTAATGAATTACCACTGGGTAGGTGTGAGACGTTTACCCCTTTAACGTTTCTCCCACCATGGTGGGGTTGTGGAGTCTCAAGGATCTCCCTCATACTTGCTTCTGAATCCTGTAATTCTCTTGAGACCTGGCTGTTTTAACCTTTACTTCCTGAGCACCAGAAAACAAGCATTTTTCTGCTTGTTTTGAAGCTTCTAACTCCAAGTCATTCTTACCGCAGGTGAATGTATACAGAGTGAGAAGGTTGGAGACAAGTAATAGGAAATGGGGTGAAAAAAATTTCCTTCCTGCTCCCCAGACAGGCGATACGCTGCTTGCAGAGACCTTTGGAAACAAAACTTCCATTCTGCAATGGGGGACAGGGAAAGAGGAGTTGGGCTGCAGGTGAGGAAGGAGGCCCTGGCTACGTACGCTCCGTTTTTATCGGTGCTGAGCCTCGGCTCCACTTGGCAGCAGCACTCAGCCAGCACCAATCCTGAGGAACAGTGTGTCCACTACCCCTTCGCACGCTGATCTGGGAATGGCTCGTGCCTGTTCCCTCCCGTTCCCACCCCTGGCCAGGGACGTTCCAGTGATGCTGTGAGATGACAGTTGTACCTGGGGAGTGTGGGGTTTTGTTTCTTCTTTCTTTTTTTTTTTTTTTTTTTTTTTTTTTTTTTAATTTCACTGCCATTTTGTCCTCTGTGTAGTCTAACCAAGTCTTTCTGCAAAAGACCTGGAGAAAAGATGTACTTCTCTTTGCCTTTCGGTGCTCCTTTTTATTGTCCTCTCATAGATGATATTCAAGAAGATGTGTGCAGTGACTGTGAGCTGTTCGGTTGTTTGTGAAACCTTGGCAAAGCGTATCCGTCTGAACTGGGGAAGCTGGCAAAACCTGTGCTGTAGGCCTGAGGGCAGTTGCTGGTTTCCTCCTTGAAGCCACTTTCTGTGGCAGGGAATGTTCATTGTTGCTTTTCTGCCCCTGCGCGAGGGACCCTGTTGTGCTTGCCATAAACCAGGGTTGGTTTTATAACGCTTTTTGTGCTTGGAGAGGATCGTCAGGTTAGCACGCGGCAAGGCAGAGTACAAAGCCTTCCTCGGCCCTTCCGCGCCTGCGCGTCGGGCTGTTCTGCATCACCGTTCGCTCCTCACCCTGCACGTTTCGGCTGGAGGAGGCAGGATGGCGTGGTGGCAGCCAAGTGAGTTCAGCTCCGTTAATTAGCACATAAACGTGGTAATACCACTGGTGATCTTCAAGAGTAAGGTAGCTGTGGAGTAAGGACGTGCAGCGTGCGGGTGGCATCATTTCTGTTTCCAGCAGCCGCCTGTCGAAGCGATTCAGTCTCCTAGAGCTTGCACTGCCGCCATTCCGTTACGCTGCGGGTAGGAGACGAGACCATGACGAGTATTCGTCCTGACGTGACGTGGTCTGCGCGGCACTTGTGTGCTGGGGGTTGTGGTGCCTTCAGAGGACACAGATCAGTTTCTCGGCGAACGTTGTCCTGAAGCAAGTTTGCCTGGATGATAAATAAAGAATCTTTCTGTCCTGTTGCAGATCAGATGAGATTCGGATTTCAGAGGCAAATTGCAAAGACAGCTTTATTACACAGGCCTTTTTGCAGTTATGGTGCACGAGTATCGAGAAATTCCACTTTGCTCTTCAGTCTGGAGGAGTAAATTAAAATATTTGTCTGCAAAGCCATTGGCGCTGAATTGCAAAATGTAATTGTTTCCCAGGATTGAAATGCTTTACTTCTTTAAGAAATTACTATTACTCTCAGGTTATTATTAGCTCTGTTTAAAATAAAGATTTTTAAAATAGCCGTGGACTGCATTGATGAGATACTTTGAAGTGTTTTAGCACCTTTCTTTAGAAGTCTGTTATATTCCTGTGTGCTTGTGTAAACTTTACAAGCCTTGATCCAGAACCTGCTGCTGCTGCAGTCTGTCCTTGCTCGCTAGTTTGTGAGGCCTCTGCGGGCTTCTAAAATAGCCTAATGTAAGAAAAAAGCCTGGAAATGGAATTTCAGTCTCTTTTGTAGCTGGTTATGTGTATGAGGGAAGTGCCTTTAATGCCAAGTTCTATGCAAGTTGTCTTAAATTCTGAATAAGCATAAATTAAAACTATACCTGAGCATAATTTGCTTAGTTTCAGTAGGAAATGAAAGTAGGAATAAAAACCAAATATTTAGTGTAAATATTGAGGTACACAGTGTTTTGGGTTACAAAAGAGATTTCCCTGTAGATGGACACTGTACAAAGTCCTTGTGCTAAAGCGCTCCATCCATTCAACTCTTTCCCCCTCTGCACTTTTAATTTTTTTTTCTCTTGACCGTAGACACTTACGGTTCTTGTGGCAGGTGAAACAGTCTGGGCATCTGTATGGATTATATTTATTCTACCACCATGAAGAAGAAAAAACCTAAGGCAAAACAGATAAAACTGCTAAGCCCTTTTGTCTTTGGCTGTGTTAAGTTTCATGGGCAATCTTGGATTTGAGGGCCGGGAAGGCTAGGTACAGCAAACAGGGACAAGGGTGGCGTAGGAAGCAAACTCACCTCAGTGACTGGCTCAGAGTCCACGTCACGTCAATTATTTTGTGATTGTATAGGTGATGCTGTGTAAAAATCAGCGGGGAAGCCAGGTTTTTGTTGTCTTCAGAGTACCCGTGCAGCAGCGTTGGCTTTGTTGGGGCCTGTGTGATCCATTTGTTGCAGTGTGGGCAGGCTGGGTACCTGCCTCGGAGCTGGTGATGCCCAGTGTGTTGGAAACCCACGGGGAAGGTGTGAGCCGGAAGGACGCTGAGCTGCAAACAAGGTGCTTGGCCTGCTGCGGATCGCTGTCTGGGCTGCTGGCTTCCTGACAGAGGTGGATGCTGTGCTGTGAAGGGTATCATTTTTCTCCTTTCTCAGAACAGACCTTGACTGGACCAAGGGATTTATTTCCGTTTCCCCGAGACGATGCGTGTCACAGCATCTCCTGCACCCGTGCACCAAGCAGCTTGTTCTGGTTTTGAAGTGATGCTGGGTTTTGAACTCTCGTCAAGCGTAAAGAGGTGCAGGAGCCTGAACGATTCCAGGCTTTTGCTCATGGACCTAAGTGTAAGCCTTTTGTTTAACTTAAGCTCTCTGTTAATTTTGGTTTTTTTAGCTTAAATTAAAAAGATTGCTATAAACAAAGATAAAAATTAAAGACTCTGTGCCGTCAGACTGTTCTCTGAACAGTTGTGACAGCTCTCTGACAGTAGCAGAGGAAGTGCCTGTAATTCTGCAGGTCTGAGTGCTTGCCAGGGAAGTGAGATTCAGCCTGGCAGACGAACTTAAATGATTTTCACCCATAAACCTGAGCACCTGATTGAAACCTGTGCATTTTTCAGATTTCCCCAAATGCAGATATTCTACGAAGTGTACCCAGGGGATCTGTTTTGTTTGTGTGCTAGCAAGGCGTTTTGAAGAGAAAGGGAGGCGTGAGAACTGGCAAGGAGCTAGGAGCATTTTAAAGAAAGCAGCTTGATACACAAACAGTGTTGTTCTTTGTATGTGGAAAGCAAAACATACTGTATCTGCCCAGACTCTCACCAGATTGTGTGTTTTCCCAAGTTAAGATTGTTTTAAAGCAGTTCAGTCGATGAAAGAAGAAACCCAAAGCCCTTGCTCCAGCTGTTAGGCTGTGTCTCTGCCAGATGTGGGCCAGGGCCCTGCTGACCGGCCAGGGCGCTGGGGCGATGGGGAAGCAGGACTGTTGTGAACTGGCAGATCATTAGGAGGCCTTGAGAATATTACTTGACATTTCAGAGTACTGAAACATTTCTTTTTCAATTTAAATGAGAACGAGAGATGGTAAAAACGTTTATTATGGGATGTCACATGTAAGAAATTCAGCCTGCTGTTAGGAATGCTTGTAGTCCTTCTTTGAATGTGACAATTCAGACGGTAAAATAAAGAATACAGAGGCAAAAATAAGGAGGATATAAAAACCCAGAAGTTGTTTTGTAGTGTTTGAGCAACCCAAGGAGTAATCGAGCCTGGAGCAGTGCAACTAAGCTCAGCACGGTGCTGCGTCTTTAAATAGTCCCTGTGTCAAACACAACAGGTTAAATTAAGTTCTCTTACTAATGAAACAGAAAGAGTCGGTGTGGAATGCAGGACCAGAACAGCCTTACAAGGGCAGGCTTTGCTCCTCGGTGGCGGCTGAAGGCTGGGTGTAATCGAGATGGACAGACTAAGAGGCCTGAGATGGAATTCAGGCTGTCGTGATCTCTGCAAGTTCTTGATCATGGTATTTGTTTGTACGTGGGATGGTGGCTCGCAGAAAAAACTTAAGTGCGTGAATTGTTAATAATTACTAATTTAAGCAGAGTGATGGCGTGTGAGGCATGTAAGCATCAGAATGGGTTTCTGCCCAAGGGGCCCACAAGGGAAAAGCAGACCTTTATTCTCACAGTTTAAACTAACGCTGCCCATCCATCTCTGTCACATCTGCTCTGCTGACCAAGGATCAGTTGTGAAAACTAACCCCCAGTATCCTTTTGGTAGGCCTTCAGCTGGACTGCATTCCCAGTTCCATGCACACCGGGGCTGCCAGAAGGGAGGTGGTGGTGGGGGGACCCAGCCGTTGCTAGAGACCCCGTGGACTTGAGCACTCGCGCTCACGGTGGGGCTGTGCTGCAGGTTCCCCCGCCTCTCGTGCTGTGTGTATTCTGTGCGCGCTACGTGCAGGCCTGGCTTTAATTTGACATTCCATCCTATATAGTCGTTAGTGTAATTGTATGTGTTTGAGAACAGGTAAAGCTCAAAATGAGCTGAAAGAAGCTTTTGGAAAATAGAATGTAACTGTAGAGTTTTGTTTTCTACTGAATGAGGTGAAAAATAGGGATTGTATTTTTGAGTTGTAGGTGGAATATCTTAATAATAAAAGTATCCAGCAGTGTTTGAACAACGAGCCCCCATTTGCTACTGTGGTAATTAGTCATGCAGTACTGGTTGGCAACGTGTGCCCTCTGCTTTCTGGAACTGCAGACCCTTGACAGATCCGGAGTGGCTGCAGCGTGAGATAATCACCAGTGTTTTCCAAGGGCAGAAGATCGTCTTGCGCTGTGCGTGTTCAGAAGGAAACCCTGACTCCGCCAGAATGACTGCTGGGCTGAAGCGGCTGGGAGGCGATGACAGAACATCTGTGTGGTTTGAGCTGCGTTCTGTAGGCTGGTGGTGGTAAAAACATCTTGTGGATTCACCAGAGTAGTAAATAGAGAGCCTGTCTGTAACCCACGTGCTGTTATTTAATTAAAATACAGCTGGGAAGTTTGCGTGGAGTGCTACAGAGCATCGTATTCTGGGGAGCCTTAAAAAGAAATAAAGAGAAGAGTTGGTGTCTGTTGTGTGCACGCCCGCAGGCAGGAGATCTCGGCTGTGGCAGCGTGCTCTTTGAACTTGGTGCTTTTCTATGGCTAGTGTAGTCCTTCAACTGCTGTGAAGGTGGTTTATGTCTTTTAACATTATTTTTAATGGTGGCTTGTGTTTTTCCTATGGGTGAAATCTCACTTGGATCAGAAAAGCCCCAAAACATGACTGCTACTCGATTTCCTACTGCTTTTGAAAACTCCATCCTTTAGACTTTCCAAGTGTTCACCAGCTTTGGCCAGCTGATGTAACGGGGTCCTCTGAGGTTTCGATGGATTATTTTACTTACCAGAATAGAAAGGACAGAAGCAGTCCACTTTAATAAAGCAGAATAATAACCATCCTCACACACATGCTCTGCATAGATCAAGGCAGAGGTCAGCAGGGGCGAAAATAAAAAAATGGAGTTGTGAAATAATCCGTACAGTCCGTGCAGTGTCCAGTGGGAGGGATTTCTGAGGATGTTTTTTCTATGTAATTGTTATGTAGATCCATTTTGATAAAAATATTCCTACAAATTTTCTTAACACTTAATCCATTTTTTTCAGACCTCAGTTATTTTTAGATGGATTTTCTAAGGAAACCAAGTTTGCATAGTCTGTCAGTCTCCTGGCAGCTGCTGAACCAGACCAGTTTTGGTATGGAGCTCAAGCAGGAGAACATGCAGTCACTGCACTTCAGTGAAGGGATGGAGAAATCTTCAACCATTTGAATTTGATGGTGAAAGTGCATCTGATTATCTTCTGAAATGTTCTGCCATGGTGTTAATTAAGTGTAAGTCTAAGCAATAATTTAGCTGCTGAGTATAGTTCAGTACCTAGCAGTATGTTCATGTGGGAGCCAGAAGATACTAAATTTAGTATTGCAGACTAGACCCAAATCAGCAGTTTTACAGTCTTCTAAGGATGAGAATGGTAAACTGGGTATAACATCTCACTCTTCTCAGGGGAGGCCGAATAAAAAGGTGGAATATATTCTCTAGTGAATTTTCAGATCCTTCAGGTGACATATATGCGTGAGAAGCTCTTGCAGCAAGCTGTGAGGAAGCTGCCTTCTCTGTATGCTGGGTTGAGTCTGGTAGTGTGTCTCCTCCCATTCTGTGAGAGGTGATGTACCAGAAGTTTGGTTAAATCTCAGAGCCGCGGTGCCTGTCCTGTGTAGGGACTGCTGACTGACTTGCATGGCAGCTCCAGTCCAGAGCACTCTGCTTGCTATTTTGGGGGGACACTGCATCAGACAGAGCCTGAAACCATCTAAAATAGCAAAGTGCCTTGTGAGGAATCCCTGTACTGCGGTGAGCACAGAGCTGCACTTCCAAATGCATACATTTGAAATATAGAGCTTAGATTAAACAGCATGAAAATGTTAGTAAGTCTTAAATTTCAACCTTGGATGAGGGATCTCTGTCATTCATGAGGCGTAATCCATAACTGTGTCAGGATAAATGTAAATTTTTTTGTGTTTCTTTAAAAAGATAAGAAACATCTGTCTCTTGGGATATCTGACCAAAAGTATCTTTCTATTTCCATAGAAAAACAACTGTGTAGCCATTTAAAAGGAGAGCTATGTGAGGAAGAAGGTTTTTCTCTTTTGATTGGATTCCCTTTTGGGTGGGATTCTCTTTTAACACTGAGCGTTTTTGTTAGACTGCTAATTTGAGAACATGCAAAACAAATATAATGTATTCAGAAATGAAGAATGAGATAGCGAACACTGCGTTTTGTCCCCGAAGTTTTTCCTGGAGCTCAGTTACAGGTTGGTGGAGTTCAACTCCTAAAAACAGTGCTTAAAAGGCAGACGCCGCATTGCCTCAGAGCATCTTATGCTTGTGTGCGTGCTTCTAAGTCGAATTCCTGATAAAATAAAACTGAGAGAGCCATTTCATAAAATATTATCTAGAAATTTTTCATTCCATTAAACCTCTTCCTGAAACGTTTAGGGGAGGGGAGGATGACGCAAGACTGTGGTACTTTGTATGGCAAATTAAGCAACAGCAACAAAAAAACTCCCTTGAATAAACAGGAGAGTGAGCAGCTTTCAGCGTGCCTTTCTCACCCTCGTACCTGTGCCTCTCCGCTCGGTTCTGGACTTGTCTTGACTTGGGACACCTACTTACGTTTATTGCTTTAAAACCATGGCTTTTATTTCTGCTGTCCTCCCAAACGTTTCCAGAAATTCTGGGGCCGGTGACATCCGACTGCTCAGTGTTACCTGGGGCTCCTCTCGCTACCCCCACCCCAGCGGCGGTGCTGACCCCGTGGTGCTCCAGCTGCCGGGGAGGGAGCGGAGCTGGGGGTGACAGCGAGCCCTTGCTGACAGGAGTTGTGAGCGGTGTGTGAAAGTGGAAAAAAACCTGCTTCAAATGGTCAGACCTGTTCGGCTTTGCTTAGAGTTCTGGCTTAATCATTATCCTGCCCTGATTTCACAGCCGCTAACTTGGAAGCATCTTGTTGCAGTTTGTAAGTCGCCTAATAAAGCAGTTCCATGCGACGGCGCCGCCCGGGTGCCCCAGCAAACCAGGGCAGCGGGGGTAGGTTTTGTCCTGACCCGCCCCGCCGGAACGGGAAGCCTGTTGGTGTCGGTGTAAAGCATTCCCTGGCAGGGAAGTTGCTATTGTTTTCCCCAAGAAGGGTTAAAAGCAGTAAGTACACGTGACGTGCAAACTATGAATCATTCCAATAGATCTGTGTAACTCCTGCCTGCTTCGGCAGCGGGCAGATGCTGTTCCCTGGGTTGCCATGGTTCCCGTGCCTGTACTATAATAAAGCCCAGCCCAGCGCCTTCCTTGGGCAGAGCTCTGCGGCTCTTCCACCTCGCTCATTGTTCCTCGCTGGAGAAGAGGCAAGGCAGGAACAGGGAGGAGGGAACAGGATACCAGAGGCAGCGGCAGCTTTTGCCTGCGTGTAACCTCTTGCGCCGGTTCGCGGAGCGTTCAGAGCACGGCAAGCCTCGCTCGTCAGACGGAGATGGGCTCGCCAGCAGCTGTGGTCTCCAGCAGCTTCTTCCGAGCGCGTCTCCAGATGGCATAAGGAGAGGAGCTGGGCGTGCAGCGGCTTTAGTAGGCGTGGGGAAAGTCTCTGCTGGCCACTGGTACGCCGTTTCACCGTTCCCAGCTACGTTCCTCCGTCGTGAAGCCCCCCTGAAGCAGAGGAGCTGATGTCATTCAGAAGATCTCTGGGCAGGCTCCCAGCAGCCAGCAAGTCCCGTCTTGAAGGCAGCAGGCTTGACACGGTTCCCCTTCAGCTCCGCTGTGCTCACGCGCTTGTGATCTGCATCTCTGGAAGTGGAAATTTTGTGCAATGGTCCTGGAAACTGCAAGGCTGGTGAGGAGGGGGTTCTGCCGATGCTGATACCTTCCTGCAGAGTTTTTTGGGAAGAAAATAATTTGGATTTATTGTTCAGAAGATCTAATTATTTTGCTGCTAAATGGATTGTACAGAAGCATCAGAACTTTGTTTAATGTACTGTTACCTGAAAAGCTGCCGAGCCAGAAGAATACGGTTTTTTTTATCCTTCTGATATTTACAGCAAAACAAAAACTTGGCTTAAAAAGGGAGTTGCTTTTCCGGCTCTGAAATGAGACAGTAAGAGACTAATTTGGTGCTTGTAAATGGACTGATCTCAAGTGACTCTGTCAGGATTTAAACCCTGATTTCTCTCTTTAACGTGGCTGAATTAAACTTATTTTGATGGAACTCTGGAAATCTGATTGTAAGTAGGAAGAGTCTTTTATTTTTTTCCTACTTGACAAATACCAATCTCCAACCTCACATATATTTGTTATTTAAATATAGAAATATGCTGCTGATGGTTCTAGTGCAGTACTGTTTGCATTAGCTGAAAATATTTTATAAGTGGAACTGCTTTTTGCAAAATAAAATCAGGGTTGTAAGGAGAATATAATTTACAGTAATTGCTACTGAATATTGATTTCTCATCTCTGCTGGAAAAATGGATTACCTTGGAGACAAACTGACAGTGGCACAAACTCACATGACCCAGTGGATGGGCACAGTGCGGAGATCCCTACAGGAAGCCCTCAATTTAGTCACTACTGCAGTTGCTCACGAACGGCCGGGCGGGGAAGCTGGAAGCAGGACTCCCTTCAAGCGAACCTCCTCCTTCAGGCACTTTGCGTCCCGGAGCAGAGAGTCCTTCCGAAGGTTTTCGGTGCGGAGTCAGCAGAGGTTTTCCTCTCTGAGGAAGAGGCAGACCAGTTCAGAGCCACCTGAGCTTGTAAGCTATTCACCTTTTTGGGACGCTGGAGGTAGAAAATACAGTGCAAAAAACTTGGGTTTGTTGCAGCATTTTACCTATATAACAAAACCTGCATCACGTCTGCTTTTCAACTTAAAAATAGCCCCAAACCACCTCAGGTAGTGGTGTCTGTGTCTGCTCCCAGCTGGCTTCTCTCTGCAGCGCAGGGGGATATTGTCATTTCCCAGGGAACACAGTTAATCGAGGTTTTGGGAATGGGGAAATATGTTGCTGATCTTTTTTTAAAGCAACACAGTAAGGTAGGACAAATATTTGTCTAAAATTAGAAAAAGAAGATCAGCACTTGTGTTGGTCATTTCACCACCACAGGTCAGTGTGACTTTGAATGCACATCGGTATTTGTAATTTTTCAGTAAAAAATGCCTGAAGCTAAATTTGTAAGAAGTGAAGTGCTGTCTCTCTGCAGTCAATGGTAAATAATCATTATTCTCTTCTTTTTTTTTGAAAAAGAGATGTTTTTTTCTCAGAAAAATTGCTACTTTGTCATGAAATAGAAGTTATGTGACCAGCACGACTTGTGGGGCAGAGGCAGGGTGTAATTTCAGGGAGCAAAGGAAAGGTGGAGAGCTCATGGTTCATTGCGACGCGGTGCCGTGCAGAGCTCCCTCCCCTCCCGAGGCCCTTTCCCAGTTTCCAGGTTGTTTTCGGGAAGGACGGTCTGTATTAAATGGCATGGCTACGCAGTGGGGTACCACGGTTGTGTAGGGTGGAGGGTGTGCGGGCTCTTGGGGCTGGCTGGGTCTGCCGTGCTCCTCGCAGGCGTTGTTCCGCACCCATTTCTGGTTCCAGCAAGCACTGCAAAGCAGCAATGTCTTGGGGTTATGGTGTGTGAAAGGTAAACAAATCCAGTGTATTCTGTGTTGTTTCATGGAGCGGGGCCTCAACTGTGAGTTGTACCTGAAAGGGATGATTTAGGACTGACACTAGAGCTATGGGAAGCATGTGCTCTGTGGTTGACTGGAGTGGAATCGGGACCAAGGCCTTGGCCCCAGGATGTGGGTCAATCCTGAACAGCTTGCTCTCTGAATTGGCCAGCATGGTTTGGATTTTGGTTTGGTTTTTGGGTTTTTTTTTGGAAATGAAGTGGTTATTCATTGCAAAGTGCCAACACATGAAGTTCTGCTGAGGCCTCATGGAGGTTTGCTCACTGGATGACTGAAGGAGAAGCTGCATTCCTCGGGCAGGTGTGGCCTTTGTGTGCAGGCCATTTCCAGGCCTTTTTATCAGTTATGGTTACAGCGTTTTTGTCCTAGCTTGCTAGTCACCTCCTGTTTGGTTGTACTGGAAAAGAAAATACTGCTAAGTGAGCACAAAAGAATGTGGAGGAAAATATTTGGTAACCACTGTTACAGTGCTAGCATGGCGAAGTTCAGTTGGCTTATTTTTTTAAGCTAAGATTTTAATTTGTTAGAATAATTTGAATTAAAAAACTTGTTTAAAAGAAACAAAGACTGAAAAATGGAAATGTGGAACCTGCAGAAGGCAACTGTACTGCTTTCCTTATGCTACCCTGCTTACAGAGCAGAAATTGTGAGACACGGGATGACCTTTCCAGTTAATGCACTGGTGAC
>JAAGAY010122728.1:618-52640 GCA_011801015.1 Ardeotis arabs
GGGCCCCTTAAGTAGCGCGCGAGCTGGCGCACCTCGCCCTGATTGGCCCTCGCCATAGGGACGGGCTCACCCCACGTGCGAGTGGCACCGCCCCCTCCCCGGGGGCTCGCGCTGTTCCCGCTGTTGCCCGCTCACCGGCCGGGCGGGAGTGACCGGTATCAGGAACAGAAGCGGCTTTTCCCGGAAAGCGCGGGCGTGAGCACCTCACCCGGCCGGAACGGCGGGGTCTGAGGCTCCCGGCCGCTCGCCGCTGAGGGGGGGTAAGGAAGCGGCGAGCGATGAGAGCTGGGGGGACGGGGCGGGGCAGGCAAGTTGTGCGCGCAGGGTGAATTTTGCTTGGGAAGGGAAGATCGGAGCTGCTGGAGCTCAGGTGTCGGTGAGGTGTGCGGCAGGGGAGCTCTCATCCTGGGGCAACGGCCCGGCAAGGCTATGTAACGTTCCCGGCTGCTCCTTTGAACCCAAGAGCTCTCCAGTCAGTGCTGCTGCGGATCGAAGCCCTGAAAAGTCAGAAAACACGGGAAAGCTTGCACAAATCTTAGCTCTGTCACCGTACTTCAGTCCCTACTTCCTTTGCTTCATGTATAAATCATTTTAAAATGCAGCCTTTAAGCTGAACGCTGCCTGTTTCAAAGCACAGGATGCATGACGTTCACTGATTTTAAAAGCCAGCAATCCCTCCTGCTTCCCCCACCCATTCTTAAATATATGGCCCCAGGCCGTATTTAGTGCACACACTTCCTCACCGGCCTTTCTTCGACAGTGCTTGCTATAGTCCCTCGTACACACCATTTTATGTCAGCGTCCTTTAGTGTAAGGAGTTGGAGAAGTAAAGTAATTCATAATATAATTTGCAATTTATAAATGAAGAGCCACGACAGATAAATCAACTAATATGCTGCTTGATGCCAATGACCTGCTTTTTTCAGATAGACCATCGCGGGATGTTTGGTTCAGTGGACCGCTCCCAAAGCCTTTTGTTTGCAGCTGACAATGCTTGGCATTTCTGCAAATAGGTATCAAGCCAGGCAATGAGAAACTCACAGTGAACTGCTCCCTAGAGGGCTCTGGGTTTGACTGATTAAGTATGGGATCACCGCAATGGAGAAAGAACACAGCTGCCAGGCCAAGTCCCTGTTCTATGATCAAGGGAAAGTCCTTCCTCCCTCTTCCGGCAGCCCCACCACCTTACAGTTCTATAATTCAGGAAAACAGACCCTTTCGTTACACAATAGTGATTCATTTTTAGGGCAGAATTATTCCATACTTTGAGTAGGGCTTAGTGAGAAAATAGCACACCATTTTTGTTTGAATGTGAAACATACAATGAAGTCTTTAGAAACTGTTATTCTGGTTTATTTGTTTTAAATTTGCGTGCTGAAATTTGAAAAAGCAAACATTTTTCAATGCACTTAAAAAAAACCCCAACTCTAAATCTGTTTGTGTTGTAAACCAATGCCCCAGGAAAAAATATGCTCCACAGGACACTGTGGTGTAATCAGAGAAACTCCCAGATAAAAGGAATCCTCTCTGTATCCTGGGAGAACAAACTGGTTTCCCTCCCCAGAGTGATCCCCAAAAACACAGGCCAGCTTCTGCTGAAACTGCACCTAAGATACTAAAAACAATTGTTAAACCTCAGGCATGCAACATCTTAATCAATTGAACATTTTTTGATCAGGCACCACCGATGCACTTGGAGAAACTCTGTTGACAGTGCAGAAGTGATAAAGGGCCAGAGGCTCATCTCACAAGGGGCCATAATTCGTCTCATTTATTCAACAGTCCTCAGTCCTTCATCCAGCGGGTGAGCTGGATACATATTTGAAATGCACTTTTGTCATGTGAAAACAAGGCTAACTGGACCATTGAGGAAAATATAAAATATTGACTTTACAGCAAAGAAAAAAAGCAGTGCACAGCAGTGGCATTTCTCAGTAGCACAATGCTGAAAGGCCCACAGTGGAGGAAGAGAGCCTTGAATGAAGTAGCAGAAACAACCAAAATTCACTCCGAACTGTAACTTCACCCAAGCAGGGATGTGTGGACAGTGTTTTGTCCTCAGCAGGACCTCTCACCTGGGAGATGTTGCCACGGGAGGCCTGAGAGCATTAGCTCTCTGTGGGGATTTTTATAAGCTCTGTAGGCAGCAACAGACGGAGCAACAGCAACGGTGTCGAGGGGTCCCCGGCAGGGCTGAGGCAGGTTGGCTTAGGCTACAGTTGGAGCTGTGGCCCTGGAGGTGACTAAGGCAGTATTAAAGGTGAAAAAAAAAAGAAGCAACCCTTTTGTAAGGTCCTAGTGAGGCCACTTCATACCCTTGTGGTACCTTGTGATGGAGGGGGAGGATGGGCACAGCAGAGGACATGGGATCAGGGAAGGTGGCCGTGTAAGAGGGGGCTCAGAGGGCTTGCTGGCCACAGCTGCCTCGCCTCGTGGCTGGAGGCACAGAGGCCCAGACATGCACAGACTGTCTGACAACCAGCCCTGAGCACCAAGCAACTCTTAGAGCCTTAAAGACTCTGGGCTGCCTTTACGAGTACAAACACACTGCTGAAAAACTCTGCAAGAAACGCCTGAGAACTTACACACAAACTAATCTTTATTCCAAACAATCTCACTTTCCTTTCAACATACCTCCTGCTCCCCATTTCCCTCACGGTAGCTGGGAGATTTGGATGTTTCCCCAAGCTGCATGAATGTGAAGCACTGAAAGGAGCTGGCTGTAAACCCCGACTTCGGCCAAATAAATTAGTTTTACAGGTGGAAAACTAGGGTCAGCTTAGTTTCTCTGCCCCACGAAAGAGTAGAATATGTCTACACAAGCTATTATTAACTTTTGGTATTGCTTTCAGAAGCTGAAGAAATAATGATAAATTTGGTTAGAAAGCCCTTGGCTGAATCATTTTCCACTTGCAAGGTAATGCTGTTAAAAATTAACCAATTTCTTACATCACGTCTTTTTAGGGAAATGAACAACACTGAGAATCCTGTATTGTCATGTTTTGAAACAAATATTTAATTTTTGCATCATGAAGTCAGCTTTTTGTCATAGCAAAAAGTCAAAATCCAAACAATATATTTTGGTTCCCTTGAAGAAAAAATTCCACTCGAGTTTTTCTAACTGGTGCTAGCCATGCAGATTGACTGGCACTGCAGTTAATGATCTGTTCGAGATCTGTTTTTACTGAATGAATAACCCCAGCACTGTTCAGATATCCAGACATATTTTTCCCCCACTTCAAAGTGGCTTTTTTAGCCTGTGACTCAAGTCGCTGACAAGACATTACCAACTGCAGATAGTAAATGAATACCTCAGATGTTAGCAATAGATGTTTGCGTACTTGCCTCCCTTCTGGACCACCATTTTACACACAGCAGTTACTACTCAATCAGAAGAACTGGCAGACACAGCTAGTTGAGGTTTGAGAACTGGGTCATTCAGAGATCCTCGGCCTCGTAATCCCAGCTCTTAAAACCCTGAAACGTGATCTCAGCCCCTAGCCTCGATGATGGATGAAGATGCCTTGACAGCAATGTGGGAAAGGAAGTAAGGTGATATCACAGGCAACTCTCCCCGGCATGAAAGCAACCTCACAGATTGATCTAAGCCACCAAAAATCACCCAAAGCTGGCTTCCCAGGCTGCAGAGGGAGGCAGAGGTGCATGGGAGCCTTCTCCCACAGACCAGTAGATGGAGCGCGGTGGTACCGAAGATCTCCGCACAGCCAGATGCACATACCTTTTAAACAGGACTTCTGCAGTGACGGGTAGCATCTCCCGCATGCTGCTGTGGCTTTATTTGCAATGTTATTTCAACACAATACCTGTGGATACTTACAATCCGCAGTTAGAATCTAATTTTTTTTTTAAATTAAAGCTTTGAAAGAAAAAATCTGCTAAGTCGTGTCAGAATATCCCTCTGTAAAAGTCACTGACTTTTAGCCAGTAGAATACACGTATTACAAAGCCTTCAAGACTGGACTTATAATGAAATCTATATAAAAGTCCCACTGACTACTCTAAAAAGACTTGTAAGTGGTGTCATAAATAAACTCTTGCCTAAACTGGGATCTAAATTTGTTTTTTAGCATTTAAATCTGCACTGCTTAAAAGACCAAGCCACATATTTGTTTTAAACAAGATCACCACTCAGGAGAATAAAGGCTTTCTCCTACCCTCTTTGCGCATGTGCGCATACACACACACACAAGTGTGCACTCAAACACACGCAGCAGTTTTAAGTCAGGACTACTGTTAATATCAACTATGCTGCTATTTATAAAAGGATTTTTTTTACTTTGAGTGCACACATCTAAAGGAATCTTTTCTTATGATTAAGAACATTATCAGGGTTCACATGAAGTAAATTATAATTTGTTTCCCATTTTAAGCTGGGAAACCTTTCTGCTTCCCATTTTTCACCTGTGAAAATTGTCATTAGAAAACACTTGGAACAGGCTAGCAGAAAGAACCACCTTTCAAAACATGGATGAAACTAGTTTCACTGTTCTCTCAGGAGTTAAGAATAAAGTAAAAGTGGGGAACAACCCTTGCTCCTTTGTTCTCTTCATCGCCACCTTCAAAAAGGTTGTTTGGCTACAATGCAAAAAGCTTGCTTGCTGCAAGATTTATTTCTTTTAGAATAGCGTGTGTCCCCCTCCCAATTATTTTTAAATAATATACCAGACTCTTAAGATCCTTGTCAACAACTGGATGCATGATAGACAGGTTTCTCATGTGCTTATGTTATTACCTAGCAAGGACATTGTCAAGTTACTAATTTTGAAATATCCTATTTTTAAGTTATTTGTTTTGAAGTCACTGGAAGTTTAGTAGAGAAATCTGTTCCTTCATTAAACTAATTTTTATTTAACCCTCACATATGCATGTTACTGTCCAGACAGTATATAGCCATTTCTGAATAGCTTGTATATACAGTCCTAAGCACTAGGATATCTGATTTGCAATACGTTTGCATTGTTTTATGACTCAGAAGTCAGGAAAAATCAGCTTCAAAATGTCTATTTTTAAAAAATAACTGTAATTCCAACACGTACAGTTAGAGCAGTACCTGCGTGTATGTATTTATGATCTGTAGCACCCATACACTGAGCTCCATCTCTCTGCTTGTTTGCTCCTCAGTCAACACACTGGAGCAGACAGGTGACACATCAGCATCACAAAGCAGGACATTTCCTCAAAACTCCTGGTTTTCCCCCCAAGGCAGCTGTGCTACCTACAAATCATTTCTGTGCAACACCACTGTCAGTTCCTAAGCAGGTGCTTCCCCACTGACCTGGCACCCACTGAAGCCATCCGGAAATACCTAATCTCTTTCAGTGAACCTCACATTCAGTCCTGAATGGTGGAATTATCTGATCTTACTGAATCCTCCTTTCACCTGACAACTATAATTATGTTTAGTAGAACTGTCACAGGTGTTTCTAGAGATTCAGTTGCCTTAAGGGAACAAGCAATTCCTTTCTGTCAGTAAAGGACACTGGTATGTATTTTTGTTCCTCTGTAATACAGGCCAGTTTTATCTAGTCTAACCCAGTTCTTGGTTACCCCAACATGTTTGCAGTGCTGGTTTACGTAACCTAGTTCTCCATTTTTTTGATACAGTCTACTTCAGATAATATCTTTGAAAGCCTCTCCTTCCTCTTTTTTAAAAAGGACAACTGTGTTGCCATCATTTTTTAATCTCCCCGGATTCCTCCAGCCCAATCACAATCCCATGAATACAAAATTTGACTCCTGTCTTGATTTTAATTTACTGGTTAATTTGAAATTTTTGGCACCACCACAAGTTCAGAGTTCAGACCAGTCCGAGGTTCCCATTTGAATTCCTGGAACTTTCAAACTGTTTTAACAAGTCTTTGAATTCCTATCATCCCCTTTCGATTTTCCTCTCCCAGTTCAGAGTTCAAGCCGATCATATAAATATGCCACACAACTATGCTTTCTAAAAGTACCTGTCTTTGCATTGCTGAGCAAAATGACTCAGGGTAGACAAAAAGGGAAAAAAAAAAAAAAATCAAGTCATGCCTACAGCAAGAGGGTCATGCCTACAGCAAGGGGATCCTACTGTTCTGAGGAAAAGAGAACCAAAGTCATAGAATCACAGAATGGTTTGGGTTGGAAGGAACCTTCAAAGGTTATCTAGTCCAACTCCCCTGCAAGGAGCAGGGACATCCCCCACTAGATCAGGTTGCTCAGAGCCCCATCCAACCTGGCCTTGGACGTTTCCAGGGATGGGGCTTTCACCACCTCTCTGGGCAACCTGTTCCCAGTGTTCCACCACCCTCAATGTAAAAAATTTTTTCCTAATATCCAGTCTGAATCTACCTCCCACTATTTTAAGACCATTACCCCTCATCCTACCACAACAGGCCCTGCTAAAGTGCTTCTCCCCATCTTGCCTGTAGGCCTCCTTTAGGTACTGGAAGACCACTATAAGGTCTCCTCGCAGCCTTCTCTTCTCCAGGCTGAACAGCCTCAACTCTCTCAGCCTGTCCTCATAGGAGAGGTGCTCATGGCAGGTCATTGTAACTGTTAAAGCAGTTAATACTTGCATTTCTTTTGGATCAAGCCTTGATACTTCAGAAAATTCTGTGAGTATGATCGAATCACACCCCAAAGTTTTTCTTCTAAGTGCTTATTTGTCTTCAACACTGCCTGACTCTTTGATAACGCTGCTTCTAAAGAGAGGAAAAAGCCACCAGTGTGACTGAGGTGCACAACCAAGAATTAGGAGACATGTCATCTCTTTCTAGACTAACCTTATGCTGACCAGTAAGTCACACCACCAGATTCATGTTAGACACTATCATACTCTGTGAATAGCCCTCTTGTCCTCAGTGGGTCCCAGGGCTTGGGTAGTACTCCAAACACAAAGGGCCATCCAAACTCTGTTTGTAACCCCTTTGGCTTTTGGTTTCCTCAGTTGGAAAAGAGAGATAACCTTACTGGGGAGGTTTAATTCACCGACAGTTTAAAATACACTGAAAGGTTCAGATAGACAGCAATGAGAAGTATAAAGTATTGCCAGAGATAAATACTTCCAAGATGGCTTTGTTATTTTTCTGGCTACCTGCCCACAGTGCTTTGCATGCAATTTAATACCACCGGTAGGAGAAATATTTGATTTACTAGATTGTAAGCTCTAGCTGATTAAAAAAACCTAAGTGGGGAAAAAAAAAAAAAAAAAAGCTGAGTACTTGATAGAGCCAGTATTTAACACCCTGTCCAGAAGCATTCTTCCTGACCCTTCAGAGTGAGCTGTCATGATACTCAATTTTCTTAAGAATAGGGAAAAAAGAGTCAGGTAAGGATAGGAACTTTGCTTTCACACTGAAAGGACGGCCTCCATCATCACATCTGGGCTCAGCCTCCCTCTGTCACCTGCTGTAAAGAAATCTTCTTTCAGGAGGAGAAAATTTTGGCATTTGCTTGTACAGAACACCTGGCTGATAGAGACATAAACTGAGAAGGCCACACAATGCAACACTCTCTTGCCACCCTGGGTCTGGAAGCAGTGTGGCCACATTTGCACGGGGTTGTGCCTGAGAGAAGGAGCTCTGCCTTTCGCCTTTCATCCTCCTGCACTCCCAGTTCAAGTATCAGTGCAGGCTGAACTGCATGCTTGCATGGAAATGCCTTAAGTCAGGGGCATTTTGCAACCAAATGTATTAATTCACAGCTAGGCTCCCTGGCCAAAGCCCTAATTAGAGGTGCTGTTTCACAGTCAGTTTAAGTGTGCCTAAGGCTGCACTGACACTGAAAATGTCAGTCACCAGTTGCTATGGCCCTGCCCTATAAAATAATTCAAATCCCGATACAATGATAAAGACCATCGCACAAACATTTTCCTCACCTTCTGCTTGCTTGGCAAGGAACAGAAACAGCACAGCAGAATTAGTGCATACAGGTAGCAGTCATCACAGAAATTATTTTTAAAAATGAATATGTAATGTGAACAATCTTCTCAAAGACATCACAATTTAAACAAGTTTGCTTGCAATGTGCACTGAATAATGAAATCATTCTTAAACAACTCACTACCGGGGTGGGGGGGGGGGGGAAAAAAAAACACCCCACAAAATCAAGAACAGTCTTACAAAAGGGAAAGGATCACAACTAATTAAAAAAGTTATTTTCTACAGATAATTTTCCTGTCCCTGCTCTGACATCGGGAAAAAATCTGACCAGTTTCAGGTAGACATGAGCTGTCCTGTCCTCGGATAATCTTTGAGAGCTGAGAGAGCACGAATTAATGTACACAGATACAGCACATTTGAAAAATATTAACTAAAGCTGGGAATAAACTATTCTCTAATGGAGGTCTCAGACCTGATTAACAAAGAGAAAAGCTGAAGCACATACTTTCCAAGGGAAATGTACACAACAGAACTATTCCTGGCTTTTATGACTTGATCTTTAAAACTGGCCAACAGGAGATTTAATTTCATTTACTTAAACAAATTACAAAAGGAAAATGTCTTGCTACTCTACCACTTTGTCAGACGAATTCCAGAAGAGAGGATTAGCTAACAGTTTGGTCTTACAGTGTGTATACACGTACTACTGCGCATCGGAAAGAGGAACTTGGTCAGTTTGCAAAATGAGGAGGAACGCATGTTGGTCTAAGTTCTCTGTTTCTGTCAGCCCCTATCGGTAAAGCAGCACAGTGGGTCAGGGCGTTGGGAAAAAGGTTTTAGAAGTTGGTTTCCACTTCTCACTACACGACATGAAAAAAATACCCTTTCTGTTTCTACTTGTTCATGTAGGAGCAAAGAAATACAGCTTCCGTAAAAAGTACGGCAGTACTGTAAGTACTAACAGCATCAGTATTACAAATGCATTAGTAACAAAATTCTTCTAACTAAGGGCTGAACCCCTGTGCCAGCACGAACCCTGGCATGGAGTCTTCCAGACAGACTGTCTGTCTGGGGAGGAAGTTGGAGTAAGTGGCGGCAACCTCCCTGCAGCCAGAGCCACCAAAGGAAACCAGCGCTTCTCAGCAACTGGACGGTGCTAGCTGGAGAGAGCTGTGCCGCCAGGGTGCAATGATTCAACGCTGTCTGCCAGCAGCCACTTCTGCCAGAGCTCTTCTGGAGGGCTGCCCAAGACTTACAGCTGCTTCGCCTTCACCCACCCTCCTTTCCAGTCTGTACGGCACTACACTGGAAACTTGGTCACTGCAAGGCTTGCCCAGGGTAAGCTGCGCACCAAAGATGTACCTTTAATGTTGCTGCTTGCCTTCCTTGCAGGCAGAGTCCTCCCTGCAATTCTCCACAGCAAGGCAGAACACTTCTTGAACCTATCACTTTCAGCTCTTCCACTTCTAAACGTTTAGAGGCAACCCACTCCCTCCTCCCACATCTGAAAGCGTGCAGAGCATCTTAAAATCTAGAGTAAGTTCAAGCATCTTTTAGTTGGAAATTTAGTCTATTCCTAAAGGTTCATATTGGATGGTGCTTCGGTTATAGTGTCTTTTTGGCTGTATTCCTTCTATATTGACTTCTCCAAGTACAGTCTGGTTTTTGTGCCAGGGGCATGCTGATTATATTATAATTTCTATTTTACAGTTTCGAAGGGACTTCTAAGAAGACAAATTCACTGCTAATGAAGAGATCAGTGGAAGGTTAGAACATCATTTATATCGTCAGACTGAGCAGAGATCTCATTGGTGAATAACTTAGGCAAGACGGGATGCCTCACAGTGGTGAATTACATCCAATGCTCTTTTGTGAGGTAACAGAGTCATTTTCCAGAATGGTTTATCGACAAAATGCAATGGTAGTGACAGGAACTGTGGTGATCAAGATAAGGAGTTCGAGCAGATCAAGATAAGCATTTGCAGTGAAAGGCAGAGATACAGAAATCCCCTAACATAATTGAAAAACAATATTGTTAAAAGAATGCAAAAAAAGAAGAACATTGCTTTAAAGCAGGACTCAGGGTCTGTGTACAGAAATACACCTGTCTAAATTATAGATAACATTCTGTGTACATATGTAGTGCAGCTGGCACCTACTTGCTGACCTGTGTAGATAAGAATTATCTCATTGAAACATACAGTTGTTCTATGTGGTAATTACACGCACTTGTTTCCCTCTGGACCTTCCAAGATAGTCTTCTCGATGAGGGCTGCGATAAAATGTCAACAGTGCAGTTCCAGAGTTGAAAGTCTGCTCTTTAATCAGTACAGAGCAAGGACAATGTCTTACTACCTTGCCTCACCATGAATTTGTTGCTGAGAGGTAGCTGCCATGCATTTACAGCTAGGTAAGAATGCATGCACAGGCAGTCATGGCAGGTTAAATTAGAGGCTATGAATGCAAGCTTAGTTTACTTTGTAGTAGCTTGCTTCTGGGCACATATCTTTCACACTGATCCTAAATGAGCACTGCTGAGAAATAACTGATTTTTCACAGGTAACCAGGGGATCACAAATAAACTCTGGATCCTTTTCAGGTATAGCTTTACGTTTTGTAATTTAATTTCTAATGAAGCTGGTGAAGTAAAGATCTCCAGGGGGCTGTCATCTTCAACTCCAAGTGTCTTTTCCACAGCTCTGTTCCAAAAATACAGGGAGCTGAAGGTTGCTTTAATCAGACTAGTCCTGTTGAATCTGTTAAAACTCAGACAAACATGATGTCAGCTGCAGGCCCAGCAGGGCACTTTCAGGAGATCAGATTTCTTTAAATTACAAAACCATGCTCTTTACAAGGAGCAGCAGACCTTTAATGTCAATGTTTTATAATCCAGGTCACAGTTAGTTTTTTCACCCTGTACTTAGAATAACAACCTTAGCTTGGTTGACCTAAGACTGCCATACAGATGTCTGACGTAGAAAATTCAGCAGGAACATTAAGCAGGGTAACTAAAGCACCTTGTGACTTTTGGATCAAGGCCAATATTACCCTGTTTATGTTCAGTACTTTATAGAAGATTATTTTGCATTAGAATTGTATCTGGAGATATTTAAAGCTTAGTCCCCTTCACGTTGTTTTTCAGTGTGCAGCATAGACTATTGCCACTTTGGGCACTGGTGCCATGATACAGCAAAGCTAATAATATCCAGACTCAGTAAGAATAAAACATTGGATAGATCTTAAAAGACCCAGAAGAGAGAAGCAGGCAGGTGGTGGATGTTGTGTTATGTTTCATCTTTCACTGCAGACCTTTCAGTTGCTACAAGGTGCTGGGTGATGTTTTATAGCCTCTGGTGCACCAGATCAGCTTGGTTTGGTCAGGTGGTTGCAGAGTTGGGATTTAGCAGAGCAGATAATCCCTTCAGTTCTACGTTCCACGGGGTGAACCCCTGTGCTCTTTTTGCTAAGCAGGAAGTTATTCTGATGTTTGATCCAATGGTTTGCAATGTCACCTTCAACTTCATGGGCTGAACCATAAATACAATAAGAAATACAGAATCTGTGTGGCGGAAGGCCGGTTTCTGACACCCCAGTTACTTCACACTGTTACAGGCTCCAGTATTGACAGTGATGCTATTTGCAAAATAAGAAATTGCCCAATAGAGCTTCCCCTGCCAAGGCATTAAATAGGAGACTGATCCTCAGTGCTTAAACATGTATTTCAATATAAACTTTTTGTTCTAGGATGCTGATTGGAAAAGCTCAACCACAAGAACAACTAAGGTACTATCATGGCCTGTTGTATGGACACCTGGGCAAATAAGTCACAGGAGCTGTGTTTGTTTTCTGCAGAACACAGCTAGAGTTGGTCTTTTCTTTCAAGTAGATGAGACTAATTTTTACATAAGTGTCAGCAGCTTTAAACGTAACCAGATAAGAAATGCAAAGTGCTCAGCTTCAGGGAGGTGCGCTTGGGGAGTGCAGTAATATTCAGACTCAGTTTTCACCAGATTTTTGCAACACAAATTACGATAATACAAACCCAAAGGGTGAAAATCAGCACCAGAGTGAGTAGCCCAAAACCACACTACTCCGACAGTGGTTCCAAAGGGCTAGGGCTTGGATGGTATGTAAGTCTTGCCTAGGCTCTGGTCAGGTTCTCCACATGAGTCTAAAATGTCATCCTTCATTAAAACAGAAATGAAAAAACCTACATTTCTGAAATTACTCCATTTATGTTATTGATTCCACATCTTCCTGTTGCAGACAGAGCCTACTGGGTTTTACATCTACCAGCCTTGGTTTCAATAAGCTCGGGATCATGCAGATCTCTGTGGCAAGAAGTTACGAAGTTACCTTTCAGATGATGCCAGATATGCATCAGGTGTGAATAACAAGCTCTTTCCAGAACTAACATCACAATTATGATCACTAATACGTTGTTCATAGTCCAAAACATGTCTTCGTATTACTAACATAATAATTCTACAAGCTTAATAAAAGTCTATTTTCTAGTTAGTGCCCATTTTTAATTTTGCTTTTTGATTTAGTTATTAAAGTCAACAAGGGTATTGAGTTCAAGAGAATATCTTTGGGCAGAGTAACCAAACATTGATAGAAACGTGACTAATTCTGCATTGACTTTGCAGCTGGCATAGCAAATGACGTTGGAGAATTAACTTCTCATTGCCTAAGAGCCCACTAATAAATGTAGCTGGAATTAACAATTGCACGCTAGGATGCCCTGTACTAGTGATGAAGGAGACGTAATGTGAACTCAGTGCTGTTTGGTTTACAAAGCAGCATTTTAGCTGGGAACGTTACTCAGGTTATAAGTTCCTCGGGACCCAGCAGTTCAATTTGATTTCACAGACAGTAACATGAGACCCTAGAAACATTTGATCTACCGGATATTGCTGGCACTGCTTACTGTTGCTTTCTAAGAATGCAGACTTCTGTCACGTACCTTTCCTTAGGGCACAGACTGCTTTCTATCTTGCTCAGGAGTAGACTGTTACTCTAATTAAAATGCAAGTATACCTTACACTACTCAGGAGGCCATCAAAGACTGTGCAGACCCTTTGACAGTTCTGTAAGGTATGATCTGCAATCCTCCCTCCTCCCTGATTTATACTTTGGAACCATTAGAATGTTTACGAAAAAACGAGTGTAATTTAATCAATACAGTAACTATGACAAGCGCACTGAAGTTGTAGAAGACTAGTCCGTGCACAAAAGCTTGGAACTAAGGACAGTTGGGCAGGTTTTGTTCCTGTGGGGCAATTTAAATTTGCTCAATATTTACTTGTCTAAACTTCCATTCACATCTACAGAACTCAGTGCAGGACAGTTTCTATCGCTTGAAAAAGGGGAAAAGAAGGAGCAAACACAAGTCATAGGGATCTTATTGGAAAAGGAGGAAGAAGAGATATTGGATATTCCAATGCACTAATTTGCACTTCTGAAAATGTGGGAGTCAAGACCAAATCATGGGGTTTGTGAAGGAAAGTGACCTTTCCAAAATTCATAACCCAGCTGTAAGCAGAAATCAGAACTTCATGCCCTCCTAAGGGCTTCTACTCCAGGCTCTAAGAGGCACTTTCACCTTTTTTGAACAGCCTCTCACTGCATCATCAGCTGCTGGTTTTGCATTATTATATCCAGAAAAGCCTGTCAAGCTCTTCAACAGAGCACTGCTGCTGCACACAGGGGTGGTCAGTGGCCTTCCATATCCTTTGGCAGGAAAAACTATTCAGCATGCAGCACCACAGATGGTTGCACTGACTGAGCTGAGAAGCTGGCATATGGTAGCACAGTCATAAGAGCAAGAGGTCAGTAGTCTCCTTCAACAAGACTTGCCAATAGAGAAAATGCTTCAGGTAACTACACCCTAAAACTTTCACATTCCTAGGAAAGAAAAGGAAAAAATATATATATTTGTTTAGGTTCAAGGGAAGACTCCATGCTCAGATGTCTAGACTCTTATCTAGATTTCCTCTTCTGTCGTGGTTTAACTGCAGCCAGCAACTAAGTACCACACAGCTACTTGCTCACTCTCCCTCCTCCCAGGTGGGATGGGGGAGAGAATTGGAAAGGAAAATTCGTGGGTTGAGATAAAGACAGTTTACTAGGACAGCAAAGGAGAAGACAATAATAACAATAATAGAATATACAAAATAAACAATGCACAATTTCTCACCGCCTGTCAACCCGACAACCAATACAGCCCATCCTGAGCACCAATCATGGAACAGAACCAAGAGCAATCTCAGAATGATCCCGAGAGAGAAAAAGAGAGAGCATGAGCCTTGCCCACCGGCCAACCCCTGCTTGTATACCGAGCATCATGTTTATGGTATGGAATACTTCCTTTGGACAATTTGGGTCTGCGGTACTGGCTATCCCAGCTTCTTGCACCTGCACATCAGAAAAACCTGGGAAGTTGAAAAAGGTCCTTGATCAACTAGCAACAACTAATAACATCAGTGTATTATCAACTTCCTTCACGTACCAAATCCTATACTAAATCCAAAACACAGCAGCTACTGGGAAGAAAATCAGCTCCATCCCAGTCGAAACCAGGACATCTTCCCTCTCCCCTGTCCCTATAAAGCCCCCTCCATGTCACTAATGGTTAGGAATGTCTCATACTGCCCAGGAGAAGAGCAGGAAAGAAGTTTCAGAATTACTTCATTAACAGTTTTATTAACCAGCATTTCAGTTACACTCTGTGCTGTACCAGCATAATTGTTGTATGGTGAGGAGGTTATTGGGCATTTTGGCATGTTTCTCCTGTTCTATAATTGTAACAGATCATCATAGTCTTGGCAAACAATTATGCAATATTTGTTCACTGCTTTAATCTGGCTGAATTAAAAGGACGTTGAAAGAGTGAAGGGGACTCCATTCTATGCTCAAGAGAGGCAGGCTCTGTGACAGTTTACTGGCTTGTATTCACCCCTCACAATCTTTTTACTTAGTCACTGTTAAAATATCAAAGAGATGCATGTTGACACACTTCAGATACAGAAGACGTTGCTTCTGTTATACATATTTCTTTGAAGCAGTGCCTTGCTATGCATCCATTGTCCATTAATACCTTAACTGCACTGGAGCTACTTTCAAAACAGGATTTAGGATGAGTAAAACCCATGGTATCTGGTCCACAGGAGGAATCTAAGTAAGTATATCTGAAATATCCAGAAGAAAAATAAGCTTATTTGAGGAAAAAGCAAAAGAGCATCAAATTACTGCCTTTAGTTTTCCCAGGCTTTGCTTCTGATTGATGGAGGTGGCACATCACACATATTCTTCTCAGGAGAAGGAAAAATGAAGCTATCTCTACTATTTTACATCTAACCCTTCCTCAGGCACGTACTTTCAAAGAGTCCTTTGCACTCACCTATGGTCTTACAAATCCTGTGCAGATCATTCAGCTGGCAAATGCTACCCTGGAAAAACATTAGTTCTCACCTCCTTCTTATAGCAGCCTAAAGTCCTTTCTGCTGCCCTATCCTTAACTCCTTAATAAAATA
Organism: Ardeotis arabs; assembly: GCA_011801015.1. Lineage (NCBI taxonomy): Eukaryota > Metazoa > Chordata > Aves > Otidiformes > Otididae > Ardeotis > Ardeotis arabs. Next base: position 16,034 of record JAAGAY010122728.1, read on the forward strand.
CCAGGAGAATTAGAGTCATCATTCTTACCATCCCAAGACTGTTACTGGTGCCGAGTAATACCTCATTCATGGCTATAACTTTGCTATTCTATTACCCCTTCTGTTTTGCTAGTTCGTTGACTGAATTCCATTGTGACATTGTGTTCTTTCAAATCAGCCCTGCTGGGAGGATTTTAATTGGAGAAGTAAGCGTATTTTTCATTATATTTCCAAACTGCAAAGAGTAAGTAAGAGGATGATAAATGGCACAATGGTCTCTGATCAAAGGGTAAAGCAAGCTGCCAAATCAAGACTACAGAGAAATGAAAGAGTAGTTTTGGTTAAACCAGCCCTACTTCTTGTCCTATTCTGCTGCCAGTGTACTACTTAATTGTGGGCTAGCCCTGCTCTACCTGCTGGGAGCTGATGCTCCATTCAACAAGAAGTGATAAAGGAGATTATTTACTCCCACACCTGGAGTGCTGCGTCCAGTTCTGGAGCCCCCAACATAAGAAGGACATACACCTGTTGGAGCAAGTCCAGAGGAGGGCCATGAAGATTATCAGAGGGCTGGAGCACCTCTCCTGTGAGGACAGGCTGAGAGAGTTGGGGCTGTTCAGCCTGGAGAAGAGAAGGCTCCAGGGAGATCTTATAGTGGCCTTCCTGTACCTAAAGGGGGCCTACAGTAAAGATAAGGAGAAACTCTTCTGTTGTGATAGGATGAGGGGTAATGGTTTTAAAATAGAAGGAGGTAGATTCAGATTAGACATTAGGAATTTTTTTTTTTTTTTTTTTTTTTTTTTTTTTTTTTTTTTTTTTTTTTTACAGTGAACACTGGAACAGGTTGCCCAGAGAGGTGGTGGATACCCCATTCTTGGAAACGTTCAAAACCAGGTTGGGTGAGGCTCTGAGCAACCTGATCCAGTTGGATATGTCCCTGGTCCTTGCAAGGGGGGTTGGACTAGGTGGCCTTTAAAGGTCCCTTCCAACCCTAACCATTCTATGATTTCCCAAAATCATACTGTAAGGATTGATTAACTCTGGTTTGCAGATGTCAGTGCATTACCTGAGATCTCTTGCGTTAAGCAATAAGGTTTTGGGGTTTTTATGCCGGCTTTGAGAAACTGAAAAAAAAAAAATATTTTTTAATGACTTGCTAACTGTGAAAGGTTTCAACCCAGCTACAAGGCTTTGATCAAACATTAACTGTTCTATGTGAGGCTGCACATGTAGACATCACACTTTACACCAGCAGAACTTAGCTCCACTAGGAACGTGACTTCAGAAGATTATAGCTTTGAAATGCAAAGCCTTAACCAAAGTCACTTTGCAAACATAACCCTTGATTTAAGAACTGACAGAAAATGTTCTTCTTCCTTTATAAGTAGCAACTGTTATTACACACTGTACTGTTTAGAACCTAAATAAATAAATAAATAAATCAAACTGCTTCTGAATTTTGTAACTTTACTGCCTTAGAATTGCATAAAGCATGCTGATATTGGGTAACACTGCAATCCATACTCTTCAATTTTGTTACGTAATCAGAAATATATAGGAAAGCTTACAAAATTTTTCAGGTATGTGTCAATATAGTGAAGAAACTATCTAGCTGTTCAGGAAGCCTGGTTTGTGTGGAAGTCTTTCAGACTCCCTTTACCACTCTTAGTAACTTATTATATTCCACCTACTGCTATTTTTCTCTTTGTTTCCTCCATTCTCAATTCCAATTACTGAAAGTAAAACATGATGTCAGAATCACTGTAGGTATCCTTCATTCCCAGCTGCCTTAAAGACAGAGGGTAAAGACCTGCAGAGTTTGCAAAACATGCTGGAACTGGTCAGATTTAACTAGTGAAATTTCTTCCTGGAGGTACGACATTTTAATGGGCGTCCATTTTCATTTAATGGGACTACAGTGGAGAAACCTTCCATAGTAGTATTTTGTGAAAGAAGGAGAGCTTTCTTTCCTCATGGGAGAATCCATGCAGAAGAGCCAACTCAGTCTGAAAAACAATCAAATAAATCAATACCAAATCCAAATACTTAACTAGAGCAGCTCATAGAGCATTGGTGCCCAAAGCTTTGTTACTTCATGGTTCAGGTTTATCCCACACTTGACCATTCTATCAAATGCATTGGGATTTCTACTGTAGGCTTCAGTGTCTTCTGCGGCACCTGACACTAGATACACAAGGGCATTATCAGAACAACAATTAAGAAATCAGTGCCTCAGGAAACACAGAATAATCAGAATAACTTGCCAGTTGCTATTATTGGATGTGTACAACGTAAGCATTCCCTAACTGCTAGAAGCCATCCAAAATTGCTTTGTTAAAGGAAAGTTTCATCAACCTTTACACACTTCTTTCTCCACACCTACAAAAGCTCTGTCAGTTGTAGTGGCTTGTGAATTTTGCTGGAAATAAAGCCACAGGCTGTCCTTTCTAAGGCATCCTACCTGTAGCCTTAGGGCATAACCAAACATTGTATCTCCAGGAGAAAAGAGTGCAGATGTTGGGTAGCTCTAACCCAACAGCTATAGCCCAAAAAGGGTCAAATCCAAGCATTGGTGTTTCCTCAGGGGAAAAAGAAGGCACAGAGCACAGTTCTGTTTCCCAGTCAAGATAACTGATTGCCACCCTAAGGACTCTCTCTTACTGCCTAATGCACAGTCTGACACAGAACCACATACCCCCTCCTCACAGAAGCACCTCAAGGCTAGAATCGTAACCGGCTCCCTCTACAAAGCAATCCTCTGTTTCACTGCGGTGGAGTGCTGCAACTCATTTTACCGGGAAAGTGTCCTACTTTGAAGGCAAGGGAGAGGATTTCTGTAAATCATGATGTTTTTTCTTCAGTCTAGTCTTGACTTATAAACCATTAAAAGTTACCTTGATTTGAAGCAGGAATTTTTCCAATGTTTTTGATTTCCTCCCTCAAAAGCCTCCTCTGTCCCTTCAGGCTTACTATATAGTCTCAGAGAGCCTTCTGTTTCCAGTAGGGTTCATACTGGCAGAGCACATGAAAAGCAGCCTTGATGGTGGGTGGCTTTCAGCTGTGAAGTGTGACACCAACCTCCCCCTTCCTCTGGCACTCACACCTGCTCCATATAACTCACATCATGCTCCTAAAAAGAGTTCAGAAAATCCTTTGATACAAGTTCATTGAGGTCTTACTCAGCTAGAGGGGTACATATCATTTACTCACAATGAACCTGCCAAGAGACCAGTCTGCTCAGTACAATGGGCTGCAGTTTTGCACCAGTGGGTTTCAGCTGAGAACCAAACAGGTGTAACGAATCAGGCACAATGTGCCCACCACATCAAACACAGACACCTCCTGAATAACAAACAGGTCATGGGAATCTTATAAAGCTCTCTATTTGTGTCTTACTGAATGCAATGGATACATCAACATGGCATGTTATTGCATTTTGGCTAAAAGGAAGCTCAAAACCAACCAATCAACAACAACAACAACAAAAAAACCTCACTAAACCCCAAAGAAGAGTGAAAGACTCCGAATTGATTCTTCTTCCCTTAAAGTCAAAGTTTTACTGTGTGCATCAAAATAATTTGGTCCCTACTATCACAGATGGGTTTCCTTCCCCCCAAATCAGATGCTCAAAAGATCAGTAAGAGACAACTGGTCAGTCTGGGCAGGGACCAGAAAGAAGACAGGCCAAAATTAAAAGAGAGAAAGAAGGTATTAAAACTTCCTAGGAGTCATTTCAGGTGTATTAATCTAACATCAATTTATAACTAATACTGAAGCAGGATGGTAGGAGTCTGACCCAGATGTTCTGTGGATGTAAAATAAGCTGAGTATAACGACATTTAAAGATCCCTGAAGTGTCAGGCTGAAACTGATGCCAGTAATAATTCAAAAAAAGGATGAAATTAGTTTCTTAATAATACCTGGTGTGACACAGCAGATTTCTGTAGGTTTTCCAGAGAAGATGACTCAATATCCTGTGGGCAATAAAATAAGAATCATAACCGTGACTGTCCTCTTAGGTTTGCCATATAGATGCCTCTAGACTTGCAGCTTGTTTCTCTTCCCAAAAGATGCTTTCCTCATTCAATTAGCAGATGTTGCTCCCTGCATTATCACATCTAGTGTACAATTAAGAACTATTCCTAATTGTTTATATCTAAAGAGGCTGAAATTAAAACAAGTATCTCTTAACCTTGGAGTTCTTTACTTTCAAGCTTCCATCATTTCTTTGATGAATAAATTGTGATTTCTTAGGAGCTGGGGGAGAGGTAGGAGGGACTCCCACCCTGTTCCTTAAATGCTCATTGAATCTTTTTGCCATTTTTCTGCCTTTCTTCTCACATGTTCTCTGTACCTCTTTCCAATGCCTTTACTTAATGAATTTCAGTACTTTTCCAACAAGTTTGAGTCCCACTTCCCTTCTGATCTTCCCCAGCAGCTTCCAACCTCAGATTTCAAAGGGGTCACCAAATTTTCTCCTCATGTGAACAAAATTCTCATTTGCTTCCTCCTCCTCCCCTGCACTAGCAGTGTCTCAGTCCTTCAGTCTGGCATTTTTCTAAATAAATGAATCTATTTCTAAAACTAGGCCTGAGGCACGTGTCCCCTGCCACAGAGAACTTTCAGCCAAAAAGCAGATCTGGTGAAAGGTATCATCTTTCTCACCAGGCTTGGCTAAACATAGACAGCAGAATACAGAATAAGGGTTTGGGGTGGGCTTCACAGTAACTGGTGCTGTTTATTAACCTTGCCTGTAATTAAACAAGTTTGTAGGAAACAAGATAGTTGTTCCCAGGCAGTTTCCTGCTGACGCAAGGGAACACACACAGCCGGCTGAAGTGATGAGCCCCTTCTCTTTGACGAACGTTCTGTAACGGATTTGCTGCACCTAAAGCCAAGCTTTATTTCAACACGTGTTTTTAAAGAGCAGCAACCAGTTGTCCACACCCCGGTGATCTGCGTAATTGAGTTTGTGACATGATATCACAATGTTTACTAAGAAAGTGGCAGGTGGTAGTTATTGTTTTGGTTTTTTTTTTTTTTAAAAAGGGCACATACGTATATCATGATTATACTCACCGTATTCCTGTTGAAAACATCACTTCTTTAATTTAGTAGAGGATATTAAAGTTTGTTTGAAAAACATATACTCTATGAGAAGAGTGGCAGATGGAGTTAACAAGCTCACCTGCTGCTTTACTTAAAAACACTGTGGTTGTGTGTTTTTAAAAATGCATACAAGCCGTAATTTGTAATCCTTTCCTGGGGACAGAACATAAACACTCTGAGGAGGGTGGCATGGCTCTGAGGAGAGGGCACTTCTCCAAGGCAGAAGGGCTAGGTTTGGAAAAAGTTTGGCTCTTTCTAAAACAGCTGCTGAATCTCGAAGGGAGAGAGAGATAAAGGCAGCCACGTCATGCAGGTTTATGCTCAGCTCCATCAAAACAACAGAGAAAGAGGAGGCAGATCTCAGTTGCAAGGTGCCTGTGAAGGACAGAGATTTTGAGGGTGTGTTTGGGCATTCAGAAGGACAAACTCCTGAGAGGGAAGTAACGGTCTCGGTAAATTGATAGTGAAATTGCACCAGGCTGAAATTGTACAACTTACCCTATGCTTGCCCTGGCTCTTCAGGTTATAACAACCTGTGTGACGGACCGTATTGTCTTAGTAGGTCCAACTAGAAATGCAAACACTACCTTTCTAGAGGCCAAGATGTGGTCAGAATAAAAAAGCAGCAACTTCAGACTGATTCCTTTGAACAGTGTTTTGCCGTGTACCATGGGATACGTGGCAGATTGTGTAAATCGCATAATCCTTGGGTCTGCAGACCCGTCTTGTTCCCTAATGATGCAGATGGGTCTGCTCTGACAGTCACTGATTCATCTCTTTCTTCCTTCATTCTCAGTGGACAAAACTCTTTAAACCCTCTGAGGGTTACTTCCATTTCTCCCAGGCTGGATTCCCCCTTCCCTGGCCCACAGCAGCTGAGGGATGGAGGCAGTCTCCCCAGTGTTATCCTACGCAAGTTCAGCATGCTCATCTTGGTGGCAGAGGGTTTCAGCAGCTGCTTTCCGTGACTACTTTTCCACAGGCATGCAAGAATGCTGCAGGTTTGGAGTAATTACTCGTACTGCAGAGGCAGATGGTGTAATAGTGGTCAGACAAAATTATATAAAAAAAAAACAGTGGAAAAGCATATATTATATAATACCAACTTGAGAAAGATTTGAAGATACTGATAAAAAGTTGATCACATGACACTTTAGGTGGCAAAAAGTTAATGGATATGTTTTCTACCTTGAGTATTTAAGATGTAATTACTATTCCAGCCTGGGCTACACATTGCAACAAAAGATCAGCATTTCCTGCCATGAAATTAGTGAAAATAATTCAGAAAGCTGTAAGCAGAAAAGATGGCAATGAGAAGATTATCCTTTTATTTTTCTTTAAGTGACGCAGATGTAACAGAGAAGTATGAGGCTGTGTTTATGAGAACATCCCAGTCTGATGCTGCACCTGCTTATGGGCAGGCAATGAGAGTATTTTGTTTCTGTTATGCAGGCTGGTGCTTTCTGCCAGCACTTGCTTCACAGTGGAACACAGCTGCCTGCAAAACTTTTTGCTCAGCTAAATATCATGGAGTTTGGCCTTAGAGTCTGTGTTTGTATATGTATAACAGACCGAAAGGTTGGCTCTGAATTAATACAAGCTTTTACAAAGATCCAATAGGCATTGTTCCTTTCTGAATGGAACAATTCACTTAATACTAGACTTAGAAAAATAAATACATAAATAAACCTTAACATCCTTGGAGTAAGAATTGGGGCCTACAATGAGTATTTAACCACCACACAGGCAGAGTCAGCCTTTCGTGTGTGTCTGTACCTTCAAAATTATACACAACATTATACTCAGCCAGGAAGAGTTGTAACAAAAAGAGCACCGCTTTTGGATTCTTTCTAGTTAGCTGCCTTGGACAATCTCTGGGGAAGTGAGATACATAAATTCAAATGTCCTTGGGTGGTAAAGAGATACAAATGTTTTTATCTCCCCTTTTAAAAATGAGTGGATAAAAAGCACCCACCACCATTTCATGCAGTGTTCTGATTTAACTGCTGAGGCCTGGGCTTAGGTTTTCAGGTCCCCTAGGACAGCAAAGAGGTTTTGGGGATCTGCATTTAGACAGAAGTATCTCAAACCGACATTAGGTACCTGAATCCTTTTGGAAAAGAGCCCTTTGTCTACCACCTTAGTCACACCTGTGTCCCTTGGGTAAGGCAGATGCAGCTTAAGTAGGGCCTGAATAAAACCCAGAACATTTTGATTTCCTTGATTTGATTTTTAGAAAGCAAAGATGGAGAGAACGTGTACTGCTTTCGTTAAACAGTTTATTTTGAAAACAGCTCTGCATTCAGCAGCATCCTGTGCTCCACTTACTGAACTTCTAGTTTTCAGTTTTGCAGATCAGCAATTGCTTGAATTGCCAAAAAACACACTTCACTCTAATGGATGGCTCTAAGACGAAGGCTGTGCTCTGTTCACCTGGGTTGCTGGTGAGCAGCAAGAGGGTGTCAAGTGCACGATAGCAGCACTGATTTTGCTGGCAGAAATGTAAACTCAGCAGGCAAGACTCTGCACACTGGGCTACTCTTTGATACTAAAAAAAAAAAACCCAACAAACCCAAATACAAGCACTTTTAATATTACTTTTAAGGAAAAAAGTAACAGTGAGAGTTGACAGAGAACAGACTGGCTGCCCACACCCTTCAGCAGCATCGAAGGGGAAGAAAAGCAGAAACTGGAAAAGCACCCAGCCTGTATCTGACATAGCTAATGACAGTGATTCATCGTACATCAAAGTTGGATGTTTGGGTTCTCGCTCTCTTTGCCTCCATCTCAGGAATGTCTCTGTGAACTCTTGGTGGCTTATCACAGCTGCCAGGACAGCAAGAGGATGCGGGGTGAACAGGACCATGGCGTCTGCCCCCAGGGACTGTGAATGAACATGCCACCGCCCCTGCAGCACTCACTGCTCTGATCCGGGGGGTGTGAGCATGTGATTACTCACCTGCTCTCATTTTGAGAGCAAAGGCCACTGTCTCAAGAGCTCAGCCCATCCCTGGGAGGTGTTACCTTGGTGTTTGCTGTCGGAGGAGGCTTGGAGGAAGGGGACAGGGGTGGAAGTGAGGCTTAAGATCTTGAAAATAATTTGAAAAAAAAAAAAACAACCAACAAACTTGCTCCATCTGAGTTCAGCTCTGATATTTGTCAATTTACATAAATGGAAACACTAAAATTGAAGTAATTTATTTATAAGTAGGGTGCAGCCATTCACTATTACAAAAATCAAGTATTTTAGACATCTCTGTATAAAAATAGCCCATGACATCAGCTTTGTTTTTCATCAGCTCCAGAAAAAGCTATGGGCTATGAGGGATATGTGTGGGTTTTGAGGTTTTTTTTTTAGGTTGCGTATCAAGGACTGCTGGGAATAAAACTGGTCCTAAGTCTGGCTCATTCATTCCAGGAACAAAGTTTACTACAGGGGAAGGGAGAAAGTAGAAGCAGCTAATTTCTCTCACACCACCACGCTTTAGACGCTTTCCCTGCATTGCCAAACAGAGAGAGAGAAGCGACAGCTCCCTCTGGAAGAGCCAATTCTTGTTTTCTCTCAGCTGACCTTTAAGGGAGCCCAGAAAGACTAAACAAGACTGGAAGAATTCAGACTCAGAGGCCAAACAGAGAAAACTTTCCACAGAGCCCCAGGAGCCACACAGTGCCAGCAGCCCCACTGACAGCAGTGTTAGCTGCAAGCATCCCACGCCAGCTTTTTTATCTCCTCCTCCTCATCTTCTCCTCTCCCAGAGGAGCAAACTGTGCGTGACCTTTGAAGGGCTATTCTCTGGTATGTTTCTGACCTTCAAGAGATTCAGATTTTCAAGTTTTTATCTGCAGCTGCAATATCTAGGAACTTGGACATGAAATAACCAGATTGAACAAAACTTAGAGCTACATTTTTTTCCCAAGGAAAAAAAAAAAAAAAGGACGAAGTAATTAACATTATATGATTTGTAATGAAATTGATAGCACAGAGCACAAGCCTGTTTCATTAGTCAGAAAACAACAACAGTAATAAAAATACATTTATTGAATCACCAACTCCCTGTTAAGGGACAGCTGTGTGTTTTCGTGGAAGACATCAGTCTAAGTACCAGTTGAGATCACAGTTTGTCCACAGACAAGGTTTTATGAGAAAATATGAGCAGGTTGTAACTGCACATTTGTTCCCCACAGGAGGTTTCAAAATAACGCAACACTTTTTTCAGAATGTGGAATAGGAATATTCTTAAAATAGGAGCTATGGGAGAGATGAAAGTTGCTCAAGGAAAGAGCTGTCACAGTTTGCAGATTATTTTATCACAGAAATAACCATGAACTAAGTGTGCCCACTGTATTTCTGTTGCAGTTACCTTTTGCATGCAGTGCTTAGCTACATATTTTACGTGCTAAATATCCTGTCTGCACTGAGAGCACTTCTGCGAGCACACCAGATAACTCCTCTTTGTCCTCGGCTGTTATCGAGCCTCTGACCTGCCAGAAGTCCCACCGCTGACTGCTCAGCCAGCCGTGAGTCACGGGCTGACAGAGTCCAGGCATGGGGAAATGGAGCTGCCACCCCACCCCATCCCACCGTGCCAAGCCGTAGGTTGTGCTCAAGGCTGGGTTTTTGCTTCCGTCTACTTTATCTTAATTGCCACACACTACTGTAGGGCCTGGTGCGTGACTCTGTCTCATGGAGGGATAGGTGATGTCAAGTGTAGCAAACAGCCTCGGAGCAGCTCACTAAGTAAACCAGTCAGCAAATAAGGGAAGAGCTTAAAGAAGTCAGGAATTCCCTGTGAATGAATCACGAATGCTAAAACCTGTCCAAACTTAGCAAGTCATATTTTCCAAGCTGAAGTAGAGTACCAACGTGAAACATTCAAAGTCTGCAAAGGCAACTCAACCCTAGCACTTTGTCACAGACAGATCTCAAAGCACTTTGCCAAGTAGGTCGCTATCACTACGCTCCCTTTTTAAGCGAGGTGAGAGATGCTGGCCTGCAAGTCAGCTGGCGAGCAAGAAGCACAGCCAAGAGCAGAACAAAGGTCTCCTTTGTCACCCACCAGTAGTCTTCCAGTCTAAAAATCCAGATCCTCTGTTTGGTTGGGGTGGGGAGGGAGGTTGTTTCCACTTCAGATTTGTGCTTTGAATTTGATATGTTTTTAAGCTAATTAATTTAATTATTCAATTTTTAAAGTTTTTTTCCCTTATCAATTATATATTTTTAAAAAATTTCATAAGAAAATCTGCTTGTTTGAACCAAAACCAGTCACACCTGCTGTCATTAGTCCTTAGGTCCATCAGGCAGGAAGCCAACAGTTAATGTTTAAATGGCCCCATCCTTCCTCTTATCAGAATTATGAAAACAGACCATAAATGAGTTCATAGGATCCTACTGCTGAACACCACAACAGGTGGTCATAGGATGCAGAGACCTTGCAGCAGCTGGAGGAGAGGCTGGAAGAGTCCATCTGTTACCATTTCCTAGCAAAAGGCTGGTTTGCGACCTTATGGGCCGATGGAAGTACAACATGCAGCAGAGCTATGACAGAGAAGGCAGGAGCAGGGACAGGGCAAATTATCACAACCTTGACTGCAGGGAGTACATCACGCACTGCATCATAGCGGTGACTCCTCTTCTCTCGCTCAGACCTCTTCTCTGGGGCAGACTCCTTCAAGACCACTGCCACCAAGGAAATTGGAGAAAAGTGCAATCAGGAAAAATGCTTCAGAGAGGAAGGAGAGAGGTGAAGAGGTGAAGGATGGGTCCACTGTATTTGTCCGCCTTGGCTGCTGAGAGCAGGAACATAGAATAATTAAAGTAACTCCATGAGGTCTGCTGTCAAAATTTTTAACAGTGACTGCTTTGTTTCACTGAGTACATATTACAGAAGCTCATGGTGGTGATGGTAAATGATTGAAGTATATAAGCAAGATATTCCATTTCTCCGTGTTCCTTTTAAATAAGTCTTTCCCAGGAGCTTCATTGGTACTGCAACAGGTTTTACTTCAGGTGATGCCTAAAGTTGCCTATTTTAGTTTACTTCCATCTCTTCCAGTCCACATTCTTACCACATTAGACAAATTGCCTATCAAACATTGATAATATATATGGCAAAAGTCCACTGACCTGCCTCCAGCAGAGCTTCTGATTTGGCCACCAACCTTACGAATGGTTTTAGGTTTCCTGAGAAGCAGTATCAACAATGCCTAGTCCAGCATTAGGTACATTATGTGTTTCCTTCCATTATAAGAAGGAAGAGAAACACTTTTGTTTTATTTTTTTTTAATGGAAAATTGAAGTCCATTACTCCCTCTGAATAAAAGCCATCAAGAAGAGCGAATGAAACTTGCTTTTCTAAACCATGCTGGTGTGAACAGCACAGCAGCTTCCTTACAGTGTGAAAAGATGCTGCTCTTCAACATCAGGTCCATCTTCCTCACAAGCAAGGGAGGGGCAGAAGGATCTTGTGGACTCTTTCTGTTTTGTGTGCCTAGAACTAGTCAAGAACTGCCTGAAAAATAACAAGTAAAATCCTTCCTTCTCATGCATAACTCAGCTTCAAAGGGGTTAGCATATTTGTCCAGTGTATGAATGAGAGATGCAGATTTTATACAGTGACAGTCATATTTCTCCTCCTAAAAAGGCCAGCTGTTCTGCCAGGGAAAGTTGTCAGCATCAGAAAAAAAAGGCAACACTTCCTCCTCTAGAAGACAAGCACCATTTTCCAATAAAAAACTGTGATGCTTTTTTCCCCTGTGACCATTATCACACGACTCAATTGTCTCAGTAGCATTTATCTAACCTCTGTTTATGATCAGAGGTTTATCATATATTGTGGCACACCAATATAAATAGGTGCAAGACTCAGACCTTAGCCAATGCAGAGTTCAAGGACTTCACTTTCATCCGTTGCTTTTATTGATGGTTGCGATGAACAACATCAGTCAGAAGCAGAAACTTTAACCTTTCACTAGGAATGGAAAACCACTAGCATGGCAATCCTTATGCTAGAAATTATCAGCTTTTGGGGTAAAAACATACCTCAGGGGTGAAAAATGGCCTAGGGAAGTGCCACCACTGCTTTTCCCTAATGCTTTCACTCTGCTCTCCAAACACTGTTAAGAGAAAGAGTCTCTGAGGTTACAGACTCACTTTCCCCCAGCCTGGCTCCCTGTCAGCTGGTGAAGCACATGGATACAGTAGCTGGAGACATCAGAAGACTCTGGACAAAGAGAAGAGGTTAAGTAGGGAATGTTTAAACTTGTTTTTTACAGCTTGAAGCAATCCCTTGCTAAGGGCCTGCCGAACTTCTAAGGGCTTCTGTTGTACAACATCCAGCCCAGAATATTTCTCCCCTGCCTTTGTCATAGACCACAGGAGGGAGAGGACTTTGCTGCTAGATTGACAAGGAACCTTGTCATTCCACTAATTTCCAAAGGTTCTGCTGTGATCGGGACAAATCCTTCCTTTAGGCCATCCCAGGGCAGAGCTGTTCTCGACATCTGCAGACAATGTACAAAGCTGCCTCCTGTGCTAATTCCCACAGCTGCTAGGTTGGTGGTTTAGAAGAGGCACAATAAACGTTTCCCTAAAAAGTCAGGAAGTTCCATATTACTCTCTGATAAATATCTGCCAGCCATTAATGACTGTGTTTTGCAATAACCCAGGGCAAGGAAGCAGCATTTCCCTGGCCTTGAGGGCTTAGAAGTACGGGCATGCCTGACCCAATGCAGCACTGAGAAAACGCTGAGTATCTTGCCCTTGTTGGAGGGTCTAATGATACATGCATTTCTGACGGGGCTCCACAAGCTAGAGGCTGTTATGGATGAGGCTTACGCAGCACAGCGTGGCTTTGAGGTGTTTACGAAGCCCCCTGCCCAGCCCCTTTCAGGAAACTGCCTTAAAAATCTAGAGGCAAGCCACTGGAGGCCAGTGTTTGGTGCAGCACCCAAGGACGCGCCTGGGAGCTTGGCCTGCCGTCTTTCTCCATCATTTTGCAAAGAAAACAAGATCTCTCTGGTTTTTTTCAAGCTTCATCCCTCCTACAGCCCCAGTTCACCTCTGTGTCTGTTCACCCGGGAGCACGGCAGGGCAGGTTGGGTTCAGCTCATCTGCCCCAGGCTGCGAGGACAGGGAGCAACCCAGGGGTTTAGACCTATGCCAGAGCTTTTGACTACAAAAGTCCTCCAAAGCCCTATCCAAAACAAAACCTGCTAACAAAAATTAAACAAAACATCCCTGAACACATTAAAACAAGTTTAAAAGAGTAATACTTAAGCTACTGCCAAGCTGCTATGAACTCAAAAGTGGAGAACAGCAGCTCACCATAAGCAAAGCAAACAAATCGGCTCTTGAGGGTTTGTCCCATGTGCAGAGTCAGAGGAACTGATTTCCTTTTCTACACTGTTATGAACAAGTTGGAATCTAAAAAAAATAACAACTTTAAATATTATCAGAAATATTCTCTCTTCATCTCCCTGTGAAAGCGCTGATGAGAAATTTGCTACCGGTGCTTTTGTACAAGTCGTTTAGCAAGGCCAATGACAGGAGGAAGAAGCCAAAATCCAGTCCACTTCGCTTAGATTTGACTTAATAATGGCTACAATTTCATGCAATGCAGTCCACAAACTTACTCTCACACTGAGTTTGTAGATTGTCTGTAAACAGCTGAAAATAAATAAAAATCTGAGTTCCCTAAAAATTTCTAACAGGAATCCTGGAGCTGTATATCCTTTGTAATCACATTGCTGTGAATAGTCAGTGTTCAAAGTACAAGGCACACTGGTTAAGTCTGAATTCCCTGATGGATCACATGAAATTGTTTCTGAATTATTTTTGTTTATACATCTCAGCTGCACGTTGCAAAGGAAAGCCCCATTAAGAACAGAAGGTCATAACAGCTATATAGAAATTACAAGGGTGGAAAATAATAAAACAATCATAGGACACTTCTTCAGTTTAGAAAATATTGCTGACTTGACTGATTATAGACATCAAATCAATATATGCTCTAATGGAAATCACTATCAATGGATTACCTCCCAGGACAGCCCTGCATGTATGAGCAGTCCCAGCAACTAATATATTTTCCAGTTCCTAAGACACACTGGTGTAGAAGGTGTGTCCCTGGTGAAAAAGGGAAGTTAGAGAAACTCGGTACCAACTGCTTCCCCTGCTGCTGGGAGTGCAGCAGCTCCTGTCACTGCGTCTGATGTTGCTTCTCTGCTGTGGCAGGGACAGGAGCAGTGGTGACAGCAGATCGTGGAGCAGGAGTAGCAGAGGCTCATAACATCAGCATATAAAACACATCTGAATCTGAAGTCCCTCTTACTCTTTCCATTTTGGGGAGAAAAAAATGCACCTATTGTATCAATACGTCTTTAATCTGAATGATATACAATAACTGGTGGTGTCAGCATTTGAAGGCACTTTCTTGCATGGCTAAATGCAAATCTATGCTAAGAGGACATAGAATCATAGACTCTGAGAACTTAAAAATTAAGAAATGCCAATAGGAAGACTGCCTTTGCAATCTGAGATAGCTCCTCTTACGTATGCAGGCATGTACACACACCAATATGAGACTGCTTGTAACTCAAGTTCTCCAAGGCTTACCAGAGATACAGGATCTCTCGCATGTTACCTCTGTCCTTCAACATACAAGGCCAGCAGTGGGAACAGCACTTTGCTATCTGCTGGGAAAGTGATGGAGTAAGTCCTGGCCAAGATAAAGCTTACAGGTAGAAGAAATATTTTTCACTAGCCCAATTAGTATAGTTAGAAAAAGGAGAAAACCTTCCAGGCAGACAAGTCCTTTTATGGGTCAGAAACAGAAACAGCAAATTCCCAAATAAAGTTGCAGACATTTGCTCTGCAAAAAAAAAAAAAACAACCAAACAAAAAAAAACCCAAACAACCCACAAACAAAACCGCCCTCTACAACCCTCGGACCTGAACTCCATAGAGGCAACAACTTCTCCTCAGCAGCTGATTAAAATCTGCATAGATGGTTGCTTGCCTGTCACGGGGGCAGACCTTGTCGAGACCTGCTTTCCCCTCCAAGCTATGCTATGTGTTTTGGAGAGGCTCTTGCTCTGTGGCAATCATTGACTGTGGCTGCAGAGGTAGCAGGAGAGCAAAACCAGGCTTCCCAGCTGCTCTGGGTGCAATAACAGTTATGGCATGAGCTGCAAGAGGATGGGGCAGCACCAGGCAGGAACTAATCCCTTTGTAACCATGACAAGTCAGGGCAGCTCCACAACCCAGCCCAAAAATAGGAAACCCCACAAGGCAGGTTATATCCACCCAGGGCTGGGTCCTGAGCTCCCTCCCCACCTAAATCACCTGCAGCCAGCCCAAAGCATTGCTGTGCTCCAGCTGCCCATCAGCATTTTGGCACTTGCTCTCGCAGATCGGTTGTCTGAGAAAAGTTATTTTTCTTGTGTGTTTCCTCATGGCGATGGCTGAAAGGCCTGAGGATTGCCAGTGCTGCATTCAGAAAAAAAAAACCTCAGATAAGTGGAATGGATTAATGAAAACATTACCAAAGTGATGGGCCAGGTGCACCAGATCATGAACTGGGCCTGTTAGCAGTTTGGGCTGCCTTTCTCATTTAGGAAAGCTGGCACCAAGAGCTTCGGATCGCACATGAATTATCAGGGATTTACTGGAGGGCAAGCGGGGGCAGGGGCTGGCCTGCCTGCCCTGACAATTTTTTCACTGCAGTTGCAGTATCCAAATAGTGATTCTTTTCACCTTATCTCTTCCTCTAAACTTCTTTTAAGTATGCACACTTGTAAGTCACCTCAGGTTAGCCTTATTGACATAAAACCAAATCATTCCACATACCCAGGTTTTGGCTTTTCTGAATTCCCCTGAATGTTGAAAGTGATTAAGCTGACATGTTTTCCTCCATGTGATTCTCCTGGAATGGCTTCGTGGTGGCCTGATGTCATACCTAACCACAAAAGACCATGATCTAATATACCATAACTGTTAAAAAATACAGCGTCCGACACATTGGTTTCCTAACCTCACAGGGAAAATATTTATGCCATAAAACTTCTTTACTTTTGAAAAAGAAGGGCTCTGAAAGATGGTATTTAAAATAGCATATGGTATATATGGGGAGTAGGAACGTTAAATGGGTGTGTTTGCTTCTTTTTTTTTTTTCCTTCTTTTGAGATAACAGAGGTACTTGATATTTCTGTAGAATACAGAAAATATTCTGGAGACATGAGAGGATTTTTTTTAATGTTCATGTCTTTTATACCACACTGGCAGTTTAGCATTGCCGGAGTGGTACAAAGCAGCCTCTGACTGAGAATTTGGTTCAGGCAGCATGGAATTGCAATTTAAAAAGTCAATCATTTGCAGGCTTGAACTGGAAAAAGACTTAGAGGAAAGGACACATGAAAATACAATTCATCTGCTGCAAAATGCTGCTGGTGAGGGCAAGGCAGCAGAAGGCATTTTGAGGACATTGTGTATAGGCAGGAGGCTGTGAAGGGACAGAAGTATAAAAAAAGACAAACCCTCCAAGATACAGACTTTAGCATCGCCGCTAATTGCTGTTTTGTTTTCAGCAGCTGAGACTCTGTGCCGTTTTACAAACGTGCCGTTTGTGTTTAGAGCTAAACGGATTTATCTTGAAATGCAGCCCTTTTCCTGGGGGCTTGTGGCCTGTAAAGATTTCTGTCTTTTTTTTCTATTTTTTTTTTTCCCCCTCCTTTGCCTGGCAACGGCTGCGTTCCCACATATAACCAAGGTGGAAGCTGGCAGCCCCCCAGAGGCACAGGAAGAGCTGGAATTTCCCAGGTCATGCTCAGGAATCCAGCCTTCTGTGCAGCATGGGACACTACCTCCGAGCGGGAAAGATGCTCACAGCTGCTTTCAGTTCTCCGAGGCAAGTTTAACAATGTCACTGTCTAAATTAATTCATTCTCCGCAGACCAAGAAATGCAATCACTGCTAGCACTGGTGGTTTTTAATGCATGCATTTCCATTTCCCCCTCCCTGTAATGAGGCAGAGAAGGGGTGCTATTCAATGGACATCTCACAGGCTTCTCCAGCATGATGGTCCTGCAGCTGGTGGTGGCATCTCGATGACCCCAGATCCGGAGGTGAAGGTGTGGGGGCAACGGGGGGGTTTCTGGTTGCAGGTCAGGCTTGCTGCCAAAGCTTCACAGGGTGCAGGCGTTCCAAAGCGATTCTTCACCCCAGTCCAACCCCAGGCTGCACACCTGGGCTGATGCAAACGCAGATTTGGACCTGAGCAGTCTTGCTTCAGGCCAGCAATAGCTACAGTGCCCTCGGTGGGCACCAGGCTCTGCCAGACCTGGCAGGCAGAGCTCAGGGCTGCAAAAGCTAGGAAATCAGTCTAAAAATAGGTGTTTCAGTAAAAGTTTGTTTTTCAGCTCTGTTATTGCTGCCTTACAGTGCATCACGCTAGAAATGTGGGCAAGTGGGTTTTGGTGCGGAGAGCCGCCTTTTCATTTTAAAAGAATGTCCCCACCAACCACATCCCCATGTAAGGAAAAAGCAGCAACTTACTGGTAAAGCTGTTAAGTGGGAAGGCAGAATTACATTCTCCCTTAAAACTTACCATCATTTAAGTGAGGCTCCAATGGTTTCAATAGTTCCTTACCGGGAGTGACGCGCACACAGAGGTCAGCACACACCCCACCTGCCCATCTTTAGGCTGCTAAAAAGCAGGAGCCTTGCAAGGCTGCCAGGCCTTTATTCCCTGGTGTGTTGTGGCTGTTTAGGTCTGTGTGTTTAGCTAAATCAGAGAAAGCGTGGGATTAAATGCTTCTGCATTAAGGCATGATGTGCTGCAGCTGGGGTCTTGCCTTCCAATTACTGGATTTTGCATTTGTTATTTTTCGACTGAAGGAGAAATGTCCCCCTGACAAACTGGAATGCACGGAGAGCATTACAGAAAAAGGTGAAAAGAGAAACTCCTCTTGCCTCGTACAGAAAATATGCCATATGTAGTTTGATACAGCAGCCAAGGGAAGAGATAGGCTCATAAGCTGTAACTGAAACTTAAAGGTTCAGGAGCACAAGGCAGTCACTGCTGGGTGTTTGGGTGAATAAAATACTGGTTATTATCCAAGTGTGACTCTGAAAATAAGAAAAGAATAGAATAGTTTCTATTCTGATTTTGCAGAAAAATTGTGTTTTTATAATGGAACAATCTCAAATTCCTGAATCTGGGGAAACAAAAAAAAAAAAAAAAAACCAAAAAAAACCAAAAGGAAAATTTTGAGAGATACAAAATCTGGACACAGGATGGCATTTTGAAACATGGATTCACCTACTGTTAAAAACAAAACCAAATGCTGAACCCTTTAACCCAGCCCTGGTATCCCACTGATTCAAGAAGCCCCTCCATTCAAAGAATGTAAACTCTGCTACGACAGGAGCCGAGAGGTCTCTTTTATGGAGAGCAGGAAACTTTTTAAAAGGGCCAGTTTATGACCTGGCTGGAGAGCTGGAAATAATTAAGTGTTCTTGTCAAAGGTCAAAGTCATAGGGTTAAATTCCTAGGAACTCAAAACAACCCTCGGTGACTGTGCCAAGACCGATCATTTGGCCCTTTTCTGCCCACAGCGGGAAGGCAGCGAGCATCTTGGGCCAGGACTGAGCCATGTCTCAGTCACCTGCCCTTTCCAGTTCCGAGACTGACATTTCCAGACTCATCACACACTCTTGCTCTAAATAAAGCGTAGCTGGGCTTTGAAAAAAAAAAAAAATCTGGAAATAAGAATCGCAGCCAAATGACCTATTTATAGCAACACCAAATATGAACTAAATGGCAAATGACAAACTAAGATCCTGATTCATATTCTGCTTCTGATGTAACCCCACTGAATTCAGTGGGGCATTAGACTCTGCATCAGGAATCCTTCTCCAGATGACAACAGCAGCACCGGTCTGGCCCTTGGGGAGCTTTTGTGCTCTGTTGTCTACATGAAAGCTGCATCCCTACGTCTGTAGGGATCTTGGTGCTTAAATTTGAAGCCGTGCATGGTATTATTACTGAGCAGTGCTCAAAATGGTAACGAGGTGGAAGGGAGAATTCACTCATTGGGTGCTTTTTTACCAAATGACAATGTTAGCTTCTCAGAGAAGCAATAGGCTGTCTCCCTTTGTGAAACATAGCTTAAACATGATGCAATAACAAGTAGCTTGAGTTTGCCAACATCCCTGATACAAGCTATACGCACTTCCCAGCGAGACGTATGGAGTGCGGCTCTATCTGATGCACTCACCAGCCTGAAAGCAGAAAGGCAAGTGAGGGGTGGGGCTGGAGAGGACTGATACCTCCTCCACACACTGTGTGCTGGAGGGAGACAGGCACTGCCTTATAAAGTTGCTTTCCCCATTGCCTTTCATTCAAAGTATTTTGCTCTGACCCCTCCAAAAAAGCATTGACTCTTGCTAACGTCTATTTGGGGGAAATGAGCATCTTTATAAGGCAAGGAATCCCCCCAAAACCCCTTGAAGAGTGTTTCTCAGCTCTAATTTCCTATGGGGTAAAATTGTCTGTTACAGCCCAAGCAGATTTTCCTCCTGCACTAAAAGAGCAGTATTTTAAGCTCAAACGCATGTCTACTCATCCTTGTGCGAGGAATCAGATCATTCTCTGTTTGTCCGAGTCCTTTGCTTGATTCAAAGCAAACTATCTGTATCAAACTTTTCCTTAAAATAAAGTAGAAAGTCTCTAGTCAGATCTGAAATTCAAACTCGGTGGACATCTCGCTTTACAATGGGATGAACTGAGGCCAAAGTACAACTATGGATGAGATTTTGGAATAGTTCAGGTCCTGGTACAGTGGGATGGGTGAGTCTCTACTGCAGATGGCTCTTCTGCCCATGCCTCTCCTCATGCTCCTGTTCTGCCAGACTGCAAGCAATTCTGCTCCATCAATTCATCCTTGTTCATCCCCCTCCTTCCTCGCCATTCAAATTTCTAAACCCAAAGAGCAACTGAGACCACGCAGTGACCTTCTGCACTGACTGCTCTGTCTTTTGTGAATCTAAATTGATTTTCCTTGCATGGGAACATCCAGGATCTACCCTTTGACCTTCAGCCTGAGGTTGTGTATTAGGAGTAAGAGAGAATGTGAAAGCGGCATTTGACTGTCAGCATTGGCAAGAAATACGAGCCACCCTCTCCTAAAAAACAGTCTGTTTCTGTCCAGTGCCTGGAAATATGGGAATTGCCAGGCTTGCTTAGACAGAAGGGTCAATATCCTGTCAATGATGCTAGCCAGGACCAGATGCTTCAGAGAAAGGTCTGAGAAGCCTGTAGCTGGCAGATACAGGATAATCCCATTCTTATCTTCCTGCTTCGGAGAACAGTATAGCCAGCACGCACACAAATGCAGGCACATACGTGCACACTGGAAACCGCCTGCCTTGAAGAGCTCTCTTCCTGGAAATATTGCAGTATTCTGTGTCACGTCAAGTATTGTTAAACACCCATTGCAATAGCGTGCAACTGACCCCAGTGACTCGGCTCTGTTAAGGAAGAGAATGAATAAGACAAGGGATGCTGAGGGCTCAGCAGCTGTATTTAGTGCTTGGGTTTCTACAAACAGCATGCAGCAAATAATTCAACAGAAAGCGGCTGATAAAAACAACCTTGTTCATCAGCCCAGAGCCAGGAGTCCAAACAGGAGTTAAAATATCATCATTTTGAGAGAAGAACAAGGTGATTGGAAGAAATTGCTAACCCTTCACCCCTGTTCCTATAATCTGGCCGTATTCTTGATCATGATTTAGTGTCCCTTTTTCCGCTCCTCCAGAGTCAGCCATTAGGCTTCCTGATGACTTTAGGCAAGTAGTCAAGGCAAATAGTCAATGATCAAGTCTCTAAGGTGTGCTCAGCTTGCAGTAATGTTCCTCCAAGTACCTACCTACTGGAAGGAAGATGAAGTGGGACCAGGATGAGTTTGGATATGTTTCTGTGCTGCCCTGAACAGATCACTATTTCTACCTACGATATTAAATCACTTTTGCTTAACAACCATTGATCCACAGGAATAATGGGCTTTCTTTGTGTAAAGCTGCAGCTGGAGATTTGATGTGAGTTTTGTCAGGGGCTCTGGAAAACTACTGGAACGGCCACTATGGATTTCCTGGCCCCATTCCTTTCCGTGCTTTGAGATTATCTGCTGTTACATAAATCAGATTATTATGAAAACATTACAGTGATCAGCATCCACAGCTCAGATGAGAGGGGGAGGAGGAAGTTTGTGTTGACCTGTTAGAGAATTTTGTTATTGGTACAGTTCAGGGAAACAGAGACCTCAGCACACTTTCCTTGTTTAATTAGTGTCTGTTTCTAAGCCTCAGATGTCCCACAGAACTCTTTCTGTACCAGTAATTAAAATGCATAAAACTGTAGAGAGCTATAAGATGATAATCTACATTATCTGATACTGCTGCTATTTGATAGCTCTTCAAACAAAGCACAAAGCAACCTTGATCTTCCTAATGCTCTTTACTCGGAAAGAGGCCCAACACAAAGGGACTCCTAATTCTGCTTTCCAAAATCAGTGGGCATAAAAAATAGGATTGCACATTCTTGGCAAAAAAAGTGTTTCCTTGGTATTAATGGAGTAAGCTATTTATAGTTCTGTTCTGAAGTCTTTGTGAGGGGCCTCTCTGAAACAGTTCAAAACACGGAAAGTCCTCTTCCCTAACCTGGAGAAAACCGTACTCCTCTTGCAACCCATACTGCTGAACAGTGAAAGAATCATCTCACAGGCAGCTTTCTCTGGAAAGGTGCCTTAAATAAAAGCTCCTCCTGCCCTCCCCCATCCTTCACAGACACACTCTCATCCAGGGGTTACCAGCCCCTCCTCGAGCAAAGGAGAGCCCTTGTAGGGGAAGAGAGCTGTGCTCCAGGGTTAACTCTCCAAGGACCACTGCATGCGAGTTCTCAGCTGCCGGCAGGCAACCTCGTCCTTTTGTTCTCCCCCTCCTCCTCTCCATCCTTTCTGTAAGTGCAGGTGATCAGCAGAGCGGCTTTTTTTCAGGCAGGGTGTAGTTTAAGAGAAACAGTGCCCATGTGATGCAAAAGCTGATCTGATATAAATTCATTCTGCTGGATCAAGTTGGCTAAAAAGTGTTGATAGTGACTCTTGCACTGGCAAGATTCGTGCCGGAGCAGACCTTGCCATCCGTACAACATCACCGTAAGAGTACGAAATCAGGATAAACCCCATACTGCAGGTTCTGTCTGACTTAGCAGGGCCTGGCCTGCCCATCACATTCAAATGTCACTGTGTGCCCCTCCCTCGTGGGGACTGAGTATGTACCGATGGGTGACCACTCCGCATAGTCTTGCAACAACAAACCATGGTGTCAGGCAGTCCAGTGCCTCTTTAGCAGTGTTGTCCATCACTGCACACTGCACCTCCGTGCATGGATTATGGGAGAAGAAAGCGTGATTCCCACTCATCAGATGCTTGCTGGCCCAGCGAGCTGAAAACTCTTCCTTCAGCCAACTGCCTCCCATCAGGTGGAGAGAGATGCCCAAGACCCCAGTATATGGGATCCTGAGGACACTCACCACTTGAAGATTTAAATCCCAACTGCCCCCCAGGCTGTACTGGGAGCCTGACGTGTATTGCCCTGAAAGACTGGTGCTCAGTATAAACAGCTTACAACCAAGAAACCTCTACTTATGTCTCAGTCCTTCACGTCTTCCCGGGGGGCATGGTCCAGCGCCGGTCCCTCACCATCCCTTTGCTAGAAAAGCCAAGCCTTGTTGGTTCAGAGACTTTCCTGAGCAGCCTTACGAAGCTGTTTGGCAGCGGCTGCCCGGTAACTGATCCCACTGAGCTTGGCGGGGCAGGCTTGGGCTTTCCGAAGAGTGCAACCTCAGGATGTAACAGGAGAAATTAGAGGGGGGGGCCTCACAAGGCTCAGAGCCAGCACACTGCAGGCTCCGAGGATGCTTGTGGTCAGCCCCTGTAGCTATTAAGGAATAAATTGCTATATAAAGCTGTACCGCAGCCAAACGGAGCCTCAGGAACACGCTGGTCACCAGAGAGCTGTTTGAGTCCTGGTAGCTACTTGCTTGCTGTTAGAAACACTGCCGAGGTTATAAAAGCTTATGAGGAAAATGTATCTCCTCGTAAGCCCTGCTGCTGGGACTCAGGCTGCGTTATATACCTGGTTCTCCTGCTGCATGGCCCATCGCCTGCTCTTTGAGCTGAAAAAAAACCCCTTTTTCCACTGCAAATGGTTTCCTATGGAAAGATCAGGGTTTTGGTTCAATGAAATTATCCATCTAATAGACAGTAAAGTGTTACCATTTGGGCAAAAAAAACCCCCTCAAATGCTCCAAAATTCAAAAAAGTTCAGCCAAAATATTGCAGATTTTGACACGCTGCCAAAGTCAGTGTTGTCCATGCAAAATATTCAAAAAAGAAGTGGTGTCTGTCCTAGAGGGATCCTCCACCTTCCTATTTTCTCATTAAATGGTCAGTATCATACCACTGTTCTGCTGTTAGCAGGGAAAAGAAGTTATGCAGGCTGCTCAGAACCAGCCTTTTTTTCTGGTTGTACACTCATGATAAATTATACTTTGAAGAAGGAGGAAGATATACAATTGAGGAATTGTGTTTTTTGGTGGCTTTTTGTTTGTTTGTTTGTTTTAACCTGGAAGAAAAAAAAAAAAGAGATAATTGCTTTCTTCTGATCTTGAAATAAGCCCTTTTCCCTGGAGACTGCAGGAAGAATTTCCTGTATTTTTTTCACTAGCGATGCCCCGCTCCACTAAATGCTTTTCCTTGATGCCCCATTCACCCCTGTGCCAAAGCCCTGCCTTCCAAGTTTCCTCACTAACTCACAGAGCTGCAGGAATTAGCCGGCATAACTGAGAAAGAGGGTTTGGTCCTTAATCCTGTAAAGTTTTCTCTTAGCATGCTTAATGTCTTTCACTCTGGACAGCTAAGGTGAAACGATTCCCTTAAATTCAGATTATGACTTCTGAAGAACATCGCTCCATCTGTGCTCCATATCCATCTCTTTTCCCCCCTCGTTCTTCCCCCTTTATCAACTGAGTCCTGCCCCAAGGAGAGTTACAACTTCCATTTGTTTTAAGGAATAACTGTTCCTTTGGCAAGCCGTGCCATTTCCAGACTCTCAGTTGATTTCTAACTTTCACCTAGCCTGAAAGTTCTTAAGTTACAGAAACTCAAACATACATGAAAACTGCAGTGCTCTGTTCTAAACAAAGTCCAAATGCATGTTCCTCATTTCTTTATAGCACCATAGTGATTATATTGAAGCTTTTGCCAAGGTATAACTTGACACTGAAGAACAGTCATTGTTAGCAGTACCCTACTGTCTTTTTTGGGAATGGAGGGATGCACATCCTTCAACATGAACATAAAATGTGAATTATGAAGACAGCTGCAGGTATGCACTCTCAAAAGAAAAGCATGAGTCCAACAGCACTGCATGTAACTTGTTTTCCCTGAAAGTGATTAAATGCAGATGGCTACCAGGAAAGCTGGGTTTTGCAATAGGAGTCATATAGGGCCCTTCAGACTATTTGGCTAGTAATTTAAGTTAGGAAAGCTATTTGCAGAATGTGACCTCTGGAATGTAGTTATTCCAGGAAGATGTAACATATTATCAGGCAGTGAATTCCAGGACGGAGTTATTTCTGGTAACAATTGAACTATGACAAAAATATTTACAACTAACTTATTAAACAAAAACATTCAAATATTTGTCAAGGAGTTTATTTACAATGAACAATTTCTGCAGATCTCACTAGATTCTACTTAGGAGAGAAATAAATGGATAGAGACTTTGGAAGTGATCCTATATGTTCATTTACAAGATGCACACAACTCCCATTACTTTTAAACAAAGGGGTAATAAAGAGCAAAGACTAACAAGGCACGCAACCCATGGAACTGCTGCAAGTGCCCTCACACATACTACAGCCCTTCACAAAAGTTCTCAATTTCTTCACAGCTGGTCTCCATATGAACAAACAGCTCCGCCTCGATACAGACTTTTATCCTTGTCCAAATAAACCCAAAGCGAAGGTAAGTCAGAACAACGGCACTCAGATTTTTGCACAGAGATGCGAAACTGTGCAAGCACAAGGCACTAGAAATGTGAGGGACGATGTCAAATACTTCCCATGCTAAACTTCTCACCAACTAAAAAGTTTCTGTTCTCACCACCAGATATTGTAAACCCTGCTGCAAACAGGGACATGAGATTGGAAAGGACTTCCCTGTCCCAGTGTCTTTCCATCTGCACCTCCAAATGAGGTTTGTTTTTATCACACTAATATTCCCTTCTTGCTTCTCCCAAGGGTAGAGATCTCCTTTCAGGGCTGGCATAAGCACTTGAGGTTCATTAGTTCTTGTGTCAGAGCTCTCCTTTAGCTTAAACAGCTCTCTTCTTTTTCTGGTATTTGCTGAAGTATCTATACAGAGCAATTTTATGTATCCCCTTGAAGCTTTCGTTTTGCTAAGTTAAACAAACCAGCAGGCTTTTTAATACCTTTCCCTAACAAAAAACCAATCCCCAGTCATTTATTTAATGAACCTAATGACCTGTCTCTGCATCTGTCCCAGTCTGAATTGATTTTTCTTGTAAGTAGGTGAGCAGACTTACAGATGACATCTTGGTGCTTTACAAAATAGCACTGATATTTCTACACCCCTGCTGGCAATTCATGCTGAGATCGCGCCTCCCTTTCTTTAAGGGCCGGTCATCCTAGTGACTCAGGGTGATCTTGTGATCAACTAGCACACAAACTGTGTAGGCACATCTTTCCTTTCCGTGTGTATGAACACCAGGTACGGAGATCACACAACTCACCTTCAGGCTGCCCCATCAATTCCTTCCTCTAAAGCTCCCCTTACCCCCTATACTCCCCTAGCCCAGAAATGCAGCTCTGGGGGGATGCAGGATATCACATGCAAAACAAATCTTTGCATGTGAGCACCTCCCAGTTGTCAACAACCCACAAACCTTAATGCATGCCACAGCTATGTTCTTCCCATTTTCTCTTCCATGCAGACTACTGTCTGACGCTGCCCCCAAAACCAGGCTTCCCACCCACCCTGCTCACCCCTCTCTTGTCAGGACAAGGTACACTCGTCAGCTTCTGCACTCAGTCACCCGCAGAGCCAGGTTTGCTGCTGCCTCGGGGCCAGCCTTCCTACTACCAAGGAAAAGGACAAGTGCTTTATTCCCAGATGCTCTCTACTGCTCTGCCCTCTTTCTACTACACTAAAAAGTACTAAAACAATATAATACACTCTTGCTTAAGCAATGCCAGTTACATACTTCATGAGTTTAGGGAAAATATTTTGCAGTAGCTAAAGATAGTCCTTGGGTTTTATGTTTTTTACTTCAGCGCGTGTTGAGCAATCTAACCTTAGCACAGATAAACAAAGTATCCCAGAGAAATTTCAGTGCAATAATCTATCTGCCCTGAGAGAAAGTCATGCCTCAGAAGCTTTCAGTTAGAAAGCAGCAAAAAAAAGGAATTTAAAGTGCAGCTGACTATAAATTAGGAAACAGATCCAGTCTCTCGTTTTACAGTAACTGATTTCTGTTATTTCTTTTGACTGCAAGCATCTCAAAGACGGGAGATGAGCCAGGACCCTGAGCATAACTGAAATGGATCCATCAACCAGGCCAGTTGCAATGGCTTGGCTTTTGTGCCACACCTCCTCTCCCCACCAGTCCCAGCCCTGCCACGTTTGCTGTGGAGCTGCGGCTGCCCTGCACTGTTAGCACCATTCCACGCAAACTGCTCCTGTGTTTAATTCAACCTGGCACCGAGATGCATCAGAAAGGACTCTGCTAACCGTTTCCTAACTCGGCAGCCTGTCGTTCAACATGACTGCTTAGACCTTGCCCAGAACACACCCCTTGGACACGTATTTTTAGTTTTGTAAAAAACACCCAGAAGCCACTGTTGTCTTTTCTCCCAGAGCCACCACTTTAGCCAGCGTCCAAACCAATAGAAGTCTGGGCTATTCTGTTTCCACTGGGTGAAAAACATATCAAGTGCTTTCTGCTACAGTGTTCCTGGCAAGACACAAAACTCTTCCAATTGTACCCATTTTCAGACTGCAATGACAAACCATATGTGGGACTAGATTTACTGTAAAAAGGCTCCTTCTGGTCCATGAATCTTCCAGCAAATCTCTAACACTCTGAGCACAATTTGGAGCAATTACTATAGCTTCACTTGGAAACCTATCATTCCACATTATTTTTACACTAGTCCAGTTGAAACTCAGTAAATGGTTTTACTTTTTAGTATCTGCTGGTGCTTCAAGATAGCTTCATTCCCTCAGCAGAGAAATGAACTCAGTGCATGGAAATGAGAGGGAGACCCAAGGCAGACACTTTGTACCTGGTTGCAATATCTCTATGTTTGGGAGGCTTTTAATGTAGATTTTTGTTCTGTTGAAAAAGGAAGTTTGGTGGAGTCAAACCCAACCCCCTGTAACACAGATGTGTCTGAAACAAAGGTGTTTCAGGAAAACCAAAGGCAGCTGTCCCCAAGAGCTCACTGATGCATAATGATACAAATACAGACACCAACAAAGTGTCATATGTGTCTCTTATGACCAAGTTTCTTTAGTTCCTTATTCTTTATTGGTGTCATGATTCCAGGTTTGTACTGGGGATCACATTAAATGTATATGTCTAATGTACAGGCCAGGGGGAAAGGTAACAGTTTTTAATGGCGCTGAAAAAAAAAAATAAGACAAAAATTAATCCTTATGCAAAGGGAATCGGCAGTAGATATTGCCGAGGAGAAAGAAGGTATTAACAGGGTGCCAGAATATCTTATCAGACACCACGCTCTGTGGCAGAGCTGAGAAAGGAGCCTCAAGCCTTTTGGCTTTCGGTCCACTGCATTAACCAGCAAGACCACCTTTGTGACTCCCCTGGCTTACTCTGGGGTTGCACATCCACCTTTCCCCAAGTATTTGTCGTGCATGCAGACTTCATCACAGGTAAATTTATGCCAAAGCAGCTCCTGGAGGAAATAAAAAGACACAAACCAGAGGCTTGCTCTGTTAAGCTTAATTAGCTAAGAAGTGCTCCAGGAGCAGTTCAGGGTCCGCAGACCCCGTCTCAGAGTGGGCACGGGGCTAAACAGGACTGCCTGCCACCAAGGCTGCACGCCAGTGAAAATGGGAAAGGAGCAAGATACAAAAGTCCTCAAGCCTGCTGCATCATTTTGTGCAACATTTGCTTCACGTCACGTTTCGTGCAACAACTGCTGTATGTAAAAGTGACTTACATAAAACAGCCTTTTCCTGAGGAACCAGGCCACAGATACAGAGACAGTTCTGGGGGCCAAAGCTCAGACAAAACATCATTAGTCTAAACATCATGAGGCACTATTTACCTCAAAGGGGGCTATAAATGTACAGATTCCTGGGGCTAGTGGAAAATGATTTGGCAAGAGAAGTATCTGTAGAAGACGGCTGTAAGGTGGATGCAGTCTGAAACGTGCTGAAGCTGCCTAAAAGGAGTTGTCTTTTGGCATTTGAGCAACAATTTGTTGGCTTTTTTCATCAACTTGGTGACCATCAGGAAGGACTGCTAAATTTGGTTTTGGGACAAGTAAGCCTGGAATTATTATTCAACCAAAAATTTTGGAGAATAATGGATTTCACATACAGAAAGACAAACTGATTTACACGTCCATTCAAAATAACAAGACACACAGCTGTCATACCCAAAGCCCAGTGCAGCAGGGATCATGTCCCGGAAAGCTCAGCTAATACACTCCGTGGCCAGGTTGAAGCTAATATAAGTCACTTTGGTACACATGTTGGTGCCTGGAAGTGTAGGAGCAGAGATGTGTTATCCAGGCTTCTGCATCTGCAGCAGTGAACCTCTGGACCAGGGACAAGGCAGGCAATCCATTTTTGTTCACCTGAACCCACTGATCTTGCTACCTCAAAATAAATTAGCAGATAGTAGCGTTGATGGAGCTTCTTGGCCCATGATACACAAGAGAAAGGCAACTTCAGGAAGGAGACCAGCATAACAAGCTGCTGGCCATTAGTGAGCAGAGAGCTTGGTCTGGGTCCTCCTGCCTCAGATGTGAAGACTGGTCTTTAGCAAAGTGTTCCACAGGCAATTTAACAACTATGTTTACGTAGGTGAGTGGCTGATTAGTCTGGAGATCAGAAATATTTGATAATGTTAAAAAAAAAGGTGTAAAAAGCTAGGACTGGCAAACAGGCAGTTTAGATAAAGATAAAAACATAAACAGCGCTTGCTTCATAAGGTGATTGATCAATCAGCTTTGGTTGCTTATCCCTTTCAGAGCAGAATAGACTTGCGGACAAATTGAGAGGGTTCTTTGTAGTTGTGAGGCACATAGAAATTAGTAAATTTACCTTTTGTACTCCCTTCCTCCAGGAAGGGATTCAGCAAGTACCCCACTCTGAAGTCATGTGCACCGAAATGAAGAAGCCGAATTGCAATTAATTAGCCTTTCCCTCTTCCTCACCTCTTCTTCTCTTCTTGCTAACTCCAGCTTTCTTGCTGGTGGCCCGTCAGACCCTAGTGCTTCCCACTGCTTTTGATCTCAGAGGTCTAGCTCAATTTTCCCACTCACTGACAGAGCTTGTTGCATCTTGTCTTGACTAACAAATTTCTCAAATTCCCTTTTGACTCACACCATCACTTTATCTCTTCCCATCCATGTCACCTGCTCTTCCCCTTCATCCATGCTCCATCACGCAATGAGGGCAGTTTAGAGACTTCTCTGATCAATATTTTAATATACAGAACTCAATTACTCAATATTGTTTGCATGACAGACATCAGTGCCTTTCTCCTGAGTTAATTAGATTTTCCCTTGCCTGCTTGCTGAGGCTGGCAGAAGGGCAGCATGGTTGAACAGCCTCTGCTTGACAGCTTGTTCCCTTCAGGCCTGCAAACAGCCACTGAAAAGCCTACTATCAGCATTGTACTACATTTGCTGTTTCTCTAGAAATTCCTAGCACTTGTGGTCAGGACAACCAAAACACCTGCAACAATGTCTCAGGGGACACATGCTCCCTCCTCCATTAGGTGTTCTTTGCTTTATGACCAACGGGAATTTCGCCACTGAAGAAAGAGGTTGTTCACCTAACTGTACTTTCCCACTTTGTGGGTTTAGACGAATGGCCAAGGGCTTGTCCCAGCTCCACGCCAATGAAAGGGTGCATGCTAAACCCCCATCACTCATGATCCCTACCTGCATTGGAAGGAAACCTCCGTCTGCAGCAACTCCAATATCCCTTAACTCCATTTTTTTTAAAGCAACTCAAGCTCTTGGCTTCTTAATTGTTTGTGATAACAAGAAAGAGGGTTGTGAAGCACCAAGGCACTTCTTATTACCCATGACTGTAATCCAGAGAGGCACTAAGCTGTGGAAGCCAGCAGCTGTCTCACCACGCATGGCACTGCTGGGCTGCAGCATGGAAAACTCAAAGCCCACAATCTGACTTGCAGAGCTATAAAGCTCTTTTTTTTTAGCACTGAAGCAAGGTTAGAAATATCCTCAGGAATTGAGACTGCCAAATAAATCATCATAATAAAGTAAAATTATTACTCGGCATAGCTCCACTGAATTTGGTGCCTACAGGACAGCCACAGATGACCACTGAACTCTCCCCACGGGCTCTCTTATTCAAGGAGCACTCAGCCTGAATATCAGAGAGACCCTGTCAAAAAACAAGCAGAGAGGTTGGTTTGCCAAGCAGAGAGGAAATTACTAAAACCGGAAGAAAAACATGTGGTTTCTCTCTTTTATGAGAAAGAGGGGAGATGGAGAAAAAATGTACTCCTACAACCAAGCCTTCCCTAACAAGCCAACGGGCAGCCATGGTTTCCTTGGGCTACGTTAACCTTACAGAGGACGTGAGAAACTCGATGAGAAGGCTTGGTGGAGGGCATTAGGAGCGGCATTTCTGGCAAGGTACGTGTCGCCTGGTGAAACCTCTCCATTGTGATTGCTGGTGTTTCAGAGAGGCGCTGCTGCCTAATAGCTCAGCCTGAACCTGCAAGCCTGTAAACAGTCTGATCCCTCTTCATTTAGATATGTGGTGAACTTCTCGATTTTTTTGAACAACTCTACCAATTAATTTGAACTCCATGGTTGTTAAAGGTTAAATTAATTGCCATTTTACTCTCATGGGCTTTTTTTTTTGTTGAAATAATATTTTCTGTGTGACAACTGACCACTGCAACTTACCTCCTCCAACTATTTGGGTGCTGGTAAGTTATTTAACGAAGATGCATTTCACGAGAAATCAGAGAAGTCCTGCCTCATTTCCAAAGGCAAATCAGCAAGTTGGCTGGCAGCAGTGAGTTCATTTGTAGAGTTGCCACCCCTGTTTGAGAAGGGGCCAAACCCCATGTACCTGCCATTTGCTGGGAGGAAATACATTATAAACTCTTCCGGAGAAAGCCCATCCTCACTCTAAGCTATGCATTATCAAGCAGATCATCAGCTCTTAATTATATCACAGATTACATTTATCAGACAGGAAGTTTCTAATTTCCTTTTTAGTGTTGTATGTACAGTAAAATCCGCTTCAATCAGTCATGGATGCATCAGGACATACTGGTAGCTCTCTAAACAGAGGTTTAGGATTTGAGGCAGCTCAAAAATAATCTAAAATAGAGTTTTAAAGACAAAAGAGATCATTCTTTGCAAGTGCAGATTTCACCATAGGTGTGCCTAGATCATTCCTAGGCTTTCTAGCCTATAGATTTTCACATGGTTGAATTTTAATCTTTTTTTTTTGCTTTATTTAGGCAACTCATAGTGACTAAGGAACATAACATGATTGCTGCTTGGCTAGTCTGTGGTCTTGGGCAAGGTGTTTTCTAAGATTAGTGGCATTTAAGGAGTAAAACAAAAAAAAAAGGAAAAAAAAAAAGCATCTGCAAACATTATTTGAATAACGAATACAAAGCTGTGTCAACGGTACATGCCTCTCTCTTTCACTTTCTGCAGCTGTTCACAACTGATCTGCGATTGTACAGAGACTGAGTACAAATACTTTGGAAATATTACACAGTGACCTGCACCAGGCAGTCCAGCCTCTTCAACATACACCCTGAAGGGTGTGATAGGATATGACAATAGGATATGATCTGAGTCACATTGTGAAGCAGAAAATGAATAATTCTGTTCTCTTTTGGCCTATTTGAAGGAATAATTTCCTGGCTAATAAATACACTTGGATAAAATGCTTGTAGAGTAAATTCAGCAAAGTAATTTGCAACCCCTGTGAATTTTTTAATTTTTTTTTATTGCTTCTACGACACTGAACAGTTCCCCCGTACTTCTCTTTTTGAGACCTGTTCACGTTCAGCCAGGAGGACAAGGAAAGGCTGGAGATACACGTGTAGTGGCCAAGCCTCACTAAAAACAACCCTCAGCAACCTCCCTGTAGGTCATTAAAGTCCATAGGTACCAGCTGCTGATAGGATAGCCCTCTCTAGGGCAGGTTATAACAGAGAGAAAATCCAACTCAGTGCTAAGTCTTTCTCTGAAGCAACATTGCTTCGCAGGGTCAGTTTAAAGTGTTATCTATGCTGGTAAAAGCATCATATAAACAGTAGGCAAAGCTTAACCACAGATGGGCATGGGAGTGTCGTGCTGCGGCTAAGTGTCTGGAACATGAAATTTTTTGCCTGTTTCTCAGGAAAACAAAACAAGGCTGATAATAGCAATGTGGGTTTCATCAGACAAGCCACACTGCCTCTTAGAAAGAGCTTTGACTCTCCTTCAGAGCCAGGGGCCCACCGTGGCTTAGGAGGCTAGCCTGCACCTGACAGCAGAGATAAATGAACATGTTGGGACCAAGCTTTGAAGGTTGGTGAGACAACGCCTGGCAGCAGGAGCATTCAGAATTCAGGCCCTTGACAGAGGAGGTGAGAGGAGTGCAAATAAGGAAGGAGGAATCTGGTGTTTCAAGAGGGAAAAGGAAGGGTGAAGTAGTTTGGGGAAGGTACAGCATTCGCCATCACCCTCTTAACAGTCCTCAGGAACTCCTTCTGCCAGTTGTCCTGCCTACCCATTCCTCAAAAGTGAATTTTCTCGTTACCACTACACCACGCATTGTGATCTGCGTGGTTTCCCACAGAAAGCACAAACTTGAAGGGGCTATTACATAAAAACATAGCTGATTACTGTACTAGCACCCCATAAAGCACTAAACTATGTACCTAGCCTATCCTCCTAAGTCCAAACTTACAGGCTTTCTCTGCTCCTGGAGGGTTTGCCCCCAGTAATCAATGTGGGTTAATTGATAATGATAGTTAATATGATTCCATAACTACTCAGAATATCTTTGATTGTAGGTTACAGACTACTTTTAAAAAAACTAAATTTTTGTTAGCTTTCTCTCACCTAAATTTGCTTTTCAGAGCAAAGCATTCTCTGAGTGCTCTACCAAACGAGCCTTGTGGCAGGCATTTTATCAGAAGCAGCACATTTTAAGCAAATATTGGCATTTTAAAGACATTTTAAATTTGTACTTTCAAGAATCTAAACTAGAAACTATTGTTCTTGCCACTCAGTGGTAAAACAATTTGAATTAATCAAATACTAACCAAAGAGTATGTCATGAATACCAAATACTTAAAACACTCCCAGCAGTGTCTGGGGAACAGCCTAAAAAGCAGAGACTGTTTCCATCTGTGAGTGGTATAACAAGTCGTATAATATACTCCATTACTTGGGTCGGTTGTGCTCAGACCCTCTGCCATCCCATCTAAGACCAAATCAACTGTTCTCCATCAGCAGTAAAAAAAAAAAAAAAAAAAAAAAAAAAAAAAAAAAAAAAAAAATCTAAACAGATTCCCAGAAGATTTAGGCAAGCCAGTATATCAGAAGGCAAGAATTAATTATCTTAAATTAATCTTTGAGATACCTCTGATTTAAAACTCAATGGTTGCATCTACGTGGCAGGCCAGGAAAAAAGCTGTAAGGGCAACTTGTCCCATAATTGATCTGCCCTGTATTCTTCTTGGAGAGACTCAAGATACCACATAGACATCTTCTCTGAAGTAAGGAGCAAGCAGGGATCACACCCAGATGTGTATTCATGTTCTTCCCTCCATCCAATTACTGATCGAGATCTTCCTGTCCTGTCCCTGGACTGCAGCACCGGGCTCCCTGCCCAAAAGGGCATCCAAACAAGTGCCTGTTGCTGCATCTTCTACTTATCTTTCATAGAAAGCCTAATCTTGGTTTCTGGACCTCACTTGTTGTTATGGAAATGACTGCAGTATGCACTCATTCAGCATAAGCAGGGAAAGCTCCAAATGATTTTGTAGCTTCTTGGGATGCTTAAAAGAGACCTGGTCTAAGCTCTGCGACATTTTCCCCTTCTCTAAGTTTCTAAACCTGTTGGCTTCCTCCCACTAGCTGTCTGCTACTGGAGAGGGATGGAAGGGCTCTTCTAGTGGCTGACAAGGGGTACTGGAGACTGAAACATACGAGGAGAGGATATTTGTTCACGTGGTCAAGAAAGAATTAAAGAAGGGAAAAGGAATCTTATTTTATAAAAGAATCTGAATGGCAAGAAATCACCTCCATTACTGTGATTCATAGGTTGAGAAAGGTTGCCTTGGCTAGCTGGGCACCAGTGTGTCATTTCTTCACGAGTTTCACATGATGCGTTGAGACACATTCCTGGTGCAGGAACTTGGCCATAGGGGAGTCAGTGGCCATGAAGATCCACACCGCTATCCCTGGGACACAAGGAAACAAATCAGTTTTCAATAACACTGCACCTCCCTCAGAGTAATGGTTTGTTCCACCAGTGCCATTTCTATCTGAGCAGATGAACTCATCTGCCAATACAGCATCTCTAAACGTGTCATGCAGGACACCTCAGCAGGATCTTATTTTGCCTTATATTACTCTTGTATGGCTTTCTAAAAATAAAACACCCTTTTGTAACGATAGCACTGATTGTTTCTACTCACCTTTCTGACTCCAGGCAGTACAAAAAAGATTTTCTTTTTCTAAGCTGCAACCAAACAGACCGGGGTGGGCGGGGGGAAGGAAGAAAATGCCTAAGTAGATTTTTCTACCACAATAATTGGTGAGTTTTGACCCTTGCAGCCTGGTTCAAATATCGGACAAGCAATCTGGTGAGTTGCACATGCTCAATTCTGTGCTGAACTCTTCTTTTGACTGTAAGTATGCAGGGTAAGAAGCATCACCAACAATGAACTATCCCATGCGTATTTCCTAGGAGAAGCTGTGCTTCAGAAAGCCCCTCTGAAAATCAAACTTTTTCCTTCCTCTAGCATGAACAGTTTGACATTGAAAGATATGAGTAGCAAATTATGCTGTCCCCACACTAATCAAACAGCAAATGAAAGGTGGCACAGAGCTAGGACTCCTGCCACTCCCTGCCCAGGCCCCACAAAAACATCCCTCTTAACCCACAACGCCTTGATCCGAGGTGGGGGAGGAGGAGGAGGAGATTTTATGGTCACTTAAGCCCCCGTGCAGGTCCACAGCTCACTTCGCAGCCCAGCTAGGGACGTGACCCGCTTCAACAGAGATGAGAAAAGGGCTCCTTTTTTGCCTTTAACGAGACAGACATTCTTCCATTTATTTTATGGCTACAGATGACATAGCTGTCTAGAGGCACTCTGGTGAGGAGAAGCAAGGAGGAGAAGAGCCAGCGTGGGGGTGGAGAGCTGCAGCTCTGCCCCTCCATTTGATGTGGTCTCTTTTAAAGGTCACCCAGTGGGACCCGACATCAGTCAAACTATTTTTGTAAAAACAACAGTGAACCCAATGAAGATTTATATAACACATTTGTGCTATAGCTCTTGGTTCCTTTTTCTTAAAGTACTTAAAGCAATATAATAACTTTTGCAGGCATATCGTAGGAGACTGCCAACATTTCAAACATTTCCTTGATGTAGGATGATCACAATTGAAAGGAATGTGAATATTATCCAGCCATCGGCAAGGTTTTGTTTTCCTTAATCCCTGAGACTAAATCATTGGATAGTTTCTAGCCTCCAAACTAAATCTTAATTGAGACTTGCTGTCATTTCGGTTACCATGTGACTCTTCTAACCAAAGCACCAAGAGGCCTTTGAGGAAGGACGGGGACAGTGACCCTTAGGACTTCTCACTGCTGCGAGCTGGTTGTCCAAAACAGCTGTGCAACACTTACGCAAAAGTGATCAAAGTTTCTTTTAAGTATTAAAGTGTCTTTGTTTGCAGTGCTCTCCTACTCAAACCTGTGAATAGTGTAACCCAGCCAGAATTCCCACAGTCTGGAAATAAAACTGGTGGTTTGCGTCCCAGGGTGCTGTCATTTTGCTTTGCACTGCACACATGTGGGAGATTTTTTCCTCCAACATGAGAATTCAGCTTATCTCAAGAACGGTACAAACCAAAACCCTCCACCCTGCGCCCGCACCACCTCCCCCCCCCCCCCCCCCACCCCC
>JAAGAY010122728.1:52660-63145 GCA_011801015.1 Ardeotis arabs
GAGGTGTTGAAGAAAACAGGTAGTTCAGCTGTGACACCGAAGTTAATAGTAAAGATCCTGACATGGAGGAAAAATTAAGGATATTTTAGTGCCCTTTCTACTGAACTAATTTGGGATACCTTCAAGCACTCTGGCAGCTAAACAGCAACTTTTTCCCCAGTAAAATAGGTTAGGTCCTTTTTCAATGGGAGCAGAGGGCATTTTCTGCCCCCATTGCCAGGATCAGCTACAGATGCAAGGAGACGGGAGTGGAAACATCACGTACAACCCCCTGTTCACCTCCTCAGCTGGAACAAACTCATACCATCACCAACAGAGTGCAAACGTTCTGCCAAAGGTGGGAGCGAGGGAGGAGAGGGAGAATGGCCTGTTCGCCATCTCCCGCAGCCCCCCTGCATCTCCATGGCATCCCTCAGGCAACATGAGCAATGGTCTGGAGGCTTTGTTTAATTTGGAGGGAAAAACCTAGAAGCACTCAGCTCTCAGTGACTAGTTTGAGGGAGAAACACTTAAATGGTAAAGCCAAGGCTTAGCTTTAAGCAGGATTTTAGCCCCGAGTCTCAGGTAAAGGCTAACAGTTTAGACTGACTGTTCAGGTTCTGCCAGTGTTGGTGAAGACAGACGGGCCATTTTTCACTCCTACACAAGTAGAGATGAAATCCAGGAACCCCTGGAGGGACCTGTTTCTCCCTTTCTAGAAGGACTGTGGGTTGCTAGCTGGAACTGCACGTCTAACTTTCTGACACTTAAAATTAGATCAGAGGTGTCTGGGTTTCTGCACCATGGCTTCTCCCTTTTAAACAGCAAGTGTAACTCATTCCTCCTTCGCCAGGGAGTCACAAGGTTGAACACAACAGCGGGCGCACAGAAGAGT
The DNA here is from genome assembly GCA_011801015.1 of Ardeotis arabs. Classification (NCBI taxonomy): domain Eukaryota; kingdom Metazoa; phylum Chordata; class Aves; order Otidiformes; family Otididae; genus Ardeotis; species Ardeotis arabs. The sequence continues at coordinate 53,535 of JAAGAY010122728.1, forward strand.
GACTGCTACTTCTTAGCACAGCTCGCAATCACTGCAAAACTTCTGCCAAAATCCTACTAATTAAATAGTACAGGTTGGGGAGCACCTGACTGCTGCAAGGGATGTGGGAGCCCTGGCAGAGAGTCCGTTACACGCTTACCAGCAGCAATGAAAGCTTGCAGTATGCTGGGCTGCACCAGCAGGAGCATGGCCAGCAGATATGGGGAAGTGGTTGAAGAAGTGATGGCTTTGGGGTGATCTGTCAGCAACCCTACAGTACCTACAAGAAGGTTATCATGAAGACTGAGCTAGGCTTTTCAGAGGTACATGGTGGGAGGACGGTACATGGTGGAACAAACTCATACCATCACCAACAGAGTGCAAACGTTCTGTCAAAGGTGGGAGCTTTGAGCCATCACTTGAAGAAGTGATGGCTTTGGGGTGATCTGTCAGCAACCCTACAGTACCTACAAGAAGGTTATCATGAAGACTGAGCTAGGCTTTTCAGAGGTACATGGTGGGAGGACAAGACACAAAGGTTGTACATGGAAACAGAAGGTTCTGACTTGATGTAAGGAAAGTCATTTTCCCCATGAGGGGAGCCAAGAAGCAGAGCAGATTGCCCAGAGAGACCATGAAGTCTCCATCCTTGGAGGTTTTCAAGACCAACTGGACAAAGCCCTGAGTGACCTGGGCTGATCCCATAGCTGGCCCTGCTTTGAGCAGGACATTAGGCTTGGTGAGCTCAAGAGGTCCCTTTCCGACCCAAATTATTCTGAGATCCTTGTACTGTAAACTCTTATTTGTCATTAAAGGTACAGACACATTGTCAGTCATCACTGGATAGCTCTTGAAAGCACACAGGGCAATTAAACTATAATAACCTGTGGGCCTTCTCTCCAACAGCATCACATCCATTTAGTCAAAAAAATCTTCCAAGGCAAGAACTCAAAGGTTACTGTCATTATAACTATGTGAGTGGTCATGACTAAATGCTGATCTGCCAAGACCTGGTTTGGAGCCAAGTGAAGTAACTGGAAAGTTTGAGGGTACACATCAGCTGACTTGAGATGTAAATATCCAAACCTGAACTCATCATTGGCAACTGAATTACTCTCTGTGAAAAGACATAAGTCCCCATCCTTAGGCAGAAAGCTAAAATAGGTCATACTGATTAGTGCCAAAACACATTACTCTCCCCTAACTTCAAAGGGAGTCTGAGGACTCCAGATATAGCTGTGTTTAGCGTACACCTGTAAAGTTAGATGAGATGGATCCTCCCCCGCTGAACGGGGAGGATGGATTATGCTTGGAGCCTATCGAGGTCAGCACAGTCAGACTCAGAAGTAAAATATACAAACTCCATGCAGAAATACAATGCTGCATTTTCCAATATAGGGTTTTATTCCCACAAGTTGGCAATTGTAAGTTATTTATCAGGGAGATATTTTCTTTCTTGACTGTCACAGGTGGAACAGTCTCAAGTACTACAGGAAGAGACTGGGTGAAATTTCATAGTGAAAAAACCATGAGGAAAGCAGAGGAGAGAAATACCTGACTCTTACTAGCACAGCTTACAAGTTATGAAAGAACTGCAGGATCCAACGGCTTTTCACTGAAGCCTAGGTACACTGTGCTGGGCTTCTTCCCGAGTTCACCACACAGGCAATATGAGCCTGTCCCCGTGCGCCGTAGCAGTGGAAAATGCTGGGGCCATCTCCTCGTTACCAGGGGAGATGCTTCCAGCAGATGGGAATGAACTGCCTAGGGTGAGAAAGGCTGCAGGGAGCCTGAAGAAGTTGGGGTTAACTCTGTAGTTTCACAGCCTGTTTCTGTTGCCAGAAGAAGGAGGCCACAGGCTGAAGTGAATCAAGATGCTGATCTGGGTTAAAAATAATGGCATCAGCGGGGAGGGAGGTTGGTGGGTGAGAGGAGGAGTGCAGTGGCCAGCTCTGCTCCCAGCTGGGCTAATGCCTGGGAGGCAGCAGTGGCTCTGATGGGAGCGAGATGAAGGGTGAGACCACTGCTCTTGGGAGCCACCAGCTCGCGCTGGTTGGGACCTGCTGTGGTGGAAACCCAACAAGCTGAGCCTGAGTGAGGGAAGGTCCGACTGCTGCACAAAAACACTCAGTGAGGACACATGGCAGAAAAGAGAGAGTGACCAAAGATGAAAGGCAGCGTAGTTCCCACACTCTGAAAATGTGTTTATCCTGGTCAGCAATACATTTAAGTTGGAAAATAGAATGAGGTTTCATTTCTTCTTCATTTCACTTATTTTATTCAGTCTTTAGCATGTTTGCCTCCACAAATAAAACAATGCCCAAACCAGAATCCCTTTGGCATCCCACCCACCATTAGCGTTCCCTGAAAAACGACTTCTCTGTCAGCATCCTAGTGACAGGCAGAGCCACAGTGAAAGGATGCAAATGACAAACAGGTCTCGGAGAGAAGCAATAGCTTGCATTAGGCAAACCGATATTAAGATAACAACAGGCAAGCTTTCAAGTACACAAGTCTGAAGAAATGCTGTGTGCCCAAACCTTGTTTTCTAATAGCAAATATGTGAGTCTACTAGAAATTCTGGACTACTCCTATAAGCCTTTCCTCTCTTTTCAGTGTTGTTTAGGTTCCAACACCCACTGTTCATGTTTCCATTTTATTTTACTTAGTTTTACAGCAGCTGATCACTCCATTCTTCCTATGTTTACTAAGCCACCTCCAGGCACCCACCACCTCTGTACCTACATAACGGAGCTCGTGAGAGAAAGTTGGGAGAGAGATGATCAGGAGGGACAGCATGAGCCAGCAAGGTCTTCTGTGCAGCCAAGACACTTGTTTTTGTGTACTTCAGAAATCCTTCAATACAGATCAGTCCCTCAGTATTCAGGTCTCATCTCTAGCTTTCTCCCTGCATATTTTCCCCCTCTCCTCCTCCTGGTATGAGAGCAGGCTCCCCGACACTTGCTCTCTAAGTAGCTGGCAGCAGCCACACAAGGAACTGTGGCTTGTGCTGCAGACGTAGCCACAGAAAAACACACACTGACAAGCCACACATCTAGAAATACCCCCCACCCAAAGGAAAGCATTAAAATTACCATCATTAACCATGGCCTAGCGTGGCTCTCAACTCCCAAACACCCGGTAGAAAATACAGATCCATTTCAGACCCTCTCTTCTCACTTTTGGAAAGCAGCTTTGCAATTCTTGTGTAATTACTCAGAAAAAAAAAAAAAAAGAAAAAAATGAACTCAATTATATTCTCCTTGAGTCATGCCACTTGCTGGCTGAGTGCTGCCAAGCAGCAGGCTGAATTTGCCGACCGACCCAAACAAGACGGCTCTGTGGAAAGCTGACACGGCGGTCGGGAATGCCAAGCCAAGCAAGCAAACAGTTTATCAAAACAAGCTTTACTAAATCTGTCACATGAAGCAGAACAAACATGTGGGCAACGCCATTGCTACGAAAGGAAGATATGCAAGACTCCAGTCCTTAAACCTACTCTACACTTTGGTTCTAGCATAGCTGTGAAAATGAGTACATATTAAAAATCACCCCATCAAAAATTCTGATCATAGCCAAGGCCCCAGTGTAGACACAATCATACTAACATCAGACGTCCTTCTCCTGCTGGTAAAGTTTATTCCATCTGGGAAATTCATATGAGCTACAGATGGATGTAAAGTCGAGATTCTTCTAGCCTCCCAAAAAATCAAAGTACATCCACAAACATGAGATATGTTACTCACTGCCTGTGCAAAAAGCCTTGCTCTGAAGTGTTTGTGCTGGAAGTAAGAGGAAGGTCTTATAGAAGAAATCAAGAGGCTTTTCAAGCGTATTTGTGCTGCAGGCACTTATTCCTGGCCCGTAGCACCTCAAGCAGGGCTGTTCAGGTAGAAATCACTCACATACAGGATGGATTCTCTCACACACACATTTTGCTGTATCATCAGAGCTCACACATGCCAGACAAGCTTCATAAATTGCCCATGCTGAGCTCTGTGGTGATGGAGGCAGATCATTTATGAGAAAGCCAGTTATCCCTGCATTCAGTAACCACCCTCTATGCCTCTCTCACTCAACTCCTGTCTCCCTATTGAGAGATTAGTGAACCCCTGCCCCTCACTCCTACTTTACCCCCACCACACATCACACTCTCCAGAGTGCAATTACTTCATATAAATCACATCACGAAGCTAAGCGTACCTGCTAGCCTACTCCTTTCAGTCCCTTAAGTTAGCAAGGAATAGATTTTCAGGCTGCATATGCTACCTAACATAAAATGCCTCCTCTTGCATCCAAGTGCACCCAAATGTCTAACATTTCCGTTCCTATTGCACTTACAGAGGAAGACTGGTGATGGTGATCCTTACTTCATATGCGTACAAGCAGTATTTCCAGCCGCTGACAAGTTCCCGCTGTCCCCATACTAGAATTCAGATCCCACAGCAGACCAGTAAGTTCATCCTGATCTAGACCTTCCTACGTATACACATACAGTACATGTTACCTCTCAGTCTTCAATGTATTTATGCATAGATTGCCTAATACTATGTTCTACATTATTTCTATTCTGATGATATATCAAATTTGAAAACCAATTGCAAGTTTACATAAATATTCAGTGTCTCATGGACCCACAAAAGAGCCATCCTGGTATTTTCCTTTGTATTAACAACTTTGTGCTTTCACTGCCCTCTGGAAAGGCTGTCTTCAGCTCAAAAAGTAAGTGGAAAAGCCTCACCTTTGCTCAGTATTTGCAGTGTTCAGAAGTACAATAAACCCAATAGTAACATCCTGGCTGTGGAACCATAAAAATAATTGGCAACCATGAGGTGAAAAGGATTAACAGATCCTGCTTTCATCCTTGTTTGCATTTTGAACAGATCTGAGATATTGACCCTGAAGTTTGGCTTACCCTCTCTCCAGTGAATTTAATCACTAGAAGAGCATAAAGCATCCATAGGACCAGACTTTCCTCCCATAAGGCTCCCACATTGCTACCGCAGAACCACCCCAGCAATGGTTCTGCTGGGTCTTTTCAGGTGTTACAGCTCCTGAGTGCAGGATGCCCTTCCTCGATGGACCGAGGGAAAGCAGCCCTAAGTTAAGGAGACAGGGGAGTACCCCACCCGCTTTAACGCACACCAGGAATGGCACTGAGTTACAGCAGGTGAACTAAGCCAAACACAGAGTACCGGATGGCTTGTTGGTGGTTAGTGGCAGCATCCCTGAGGAGCCTCTCACTTGGCTGACAACCTGAAAGATGACACTTGCTGCCTGCTCTGCCCTTTCCACCTGAGATTCTCAGATCAAGTTTCCCTAAACCACTCTTCACAACAATTGAACATTTGATAGTTTCCAGGCATTCAATGTTTTAACTCCAAATGGCTAAAACTATGTGGGAGAAATCAGTTCTCTCTGTCTAAAGCCACTGAAATTAGTAAATTCACTTAGCCTGACCTGCTTGAACTATAATGGCCATAGTATTTCTATTACTTGTGCCTCACGCAAACTCTTGCTTACCAGCAGCCTAACTTTTTGAAAAAGAGTCAGTGCTTACTTAGACTTCATGTAACAGGGGAGCCCCACATCCCGAGTTAAGTGTTTAGTTGCTGACACTGAAAGCAAAAGACATTTTTAGTTGCCTGTTTTCTAGTTTGATTTGTCCATCTTCAGCACCTAACCACCTTGCTATATCCAGAGATAGTTTTCAATTATTAATTATCTATTTGCTTTCAGGTGCTAGTGGAAGAATATAAAATCCCACCTTCGATAAAATAAATTGATTTAGCTTCTCTTGCCTCTCTTTAGACGTCATGGTTCAACCTATGCCAGTGCTGCTCGGCCATTCTCTGTTCTCTGCCCATCTGTCAACATCCTTTTAAAAGCGTAAACACCAGGAGTGGACTTAGTATTTCAGTAATGGTCTCATTAATGCTGTACACATGGAAATATCACCTCCTTGACCTTTACTCAGCAATCTGCTCTAATCCGAGACAGTAACATTTGCTTTCAGGTGTACTCTATCACGCAGGGAGCGCGTGTTTAGCTGATTTTCCATTATGACAGTGAGCCTGACTGAGCCACTGGTTTCCAAACACAAATGGCATGGCTCTAAAAGTACATTTTTTGGTCTGTAAGTACCTTGAATCTGACTGAAGATCTAAACACACTTTTTTCTTTTTTTTTTTTTTTTCGCATGAGATTAGTTTTTCAGACAATCCAGAAGATCCTGAAGAACAGTTCTGTCCTTGACATTGTCCTTTATTACTTCATCAATGGTTGCATCATCATCGTTGTCTTTGCTTAATGAAATATGACGTGCTCTCAAGTCAAAAGCCAAGTGACTAAATAGCTCTGAGCCTAAAAATTAGCTCTTTGGTCTATCTGTTAGGAACATCCATTCTGAATGCTTCCTCATTTACAATTACTTTAGGAAGTGTGATTATTAGCCAGATTGCAATTCATTTAATACTTTTAATTAGGCTTACGTATTTATAGTTTTGCTTTTTGTTCAGAAAATCATCACTCTTACTGAGTTTATTTGAAATTATGCAACTCCACCACTTCAAACCACATAATTTGTTAAGCTCTATGCAGCACCTAATACAGACAAAGCTCGATCTGACAGACTCCTTCTCCAGCACTCCAGTGCACATGACCGGTAACCCTTTAGCACCTTCTTGCCCTGAGAGGAGTAACGGGTTTACTCAGGGCAAGGAAAGGTGGCAGAAGCACTATGGAAAAAAAAAGCTCCCCTCTCAAAGCATCCCAGCTCTTGATTCTTCTGGTTCATTGAAGATAACCTCTCTGATGCACACACTAGGCAAAGGCAGACACCGAAGGGAGAACTGACCTTCAGATGTCGTCCATTTGTGCTTGCTGCATCTCTGTTGCATTGTCATTACCCTGGGCCTGTCCAGCTTGCGCTATTTGAAGAAGGGATAAACCTGTGATAATTTGAGGTTGGCTGCCTGTGTAAAATGATAGACAAGAACATCCCAGCCTGGGCCCAGTAAGATGGATTAGTAAAGACCAGTATCCCAAACTCCAGGCTGGAGACTGCTGCTGTTTCTAGTTACATAAATGGTAACACGACACTATCTAGCAATTCACATACTGGTTAGCATTCTTGCCTCACACTAACTTGCTGTTAAATGCCTGCAACAGGAGCTCAGGTGACCTTCCAAATCCAGGTGGAAGGTTTTAAGAACTGAATTATTACTTACATACCACAGGAAAGTAACCGATACTCCAAAGTGTCTTTGACACAAATGTTTGTCTAACATTTCATCTGCTCCAAAACTGTGTCCAATTTATCACTTCTGGCAAGAAATAGGATCACTTGTGTGGCAAGCTTTACTGATTAAGGTTGAAAACAGTTTGCACAATGTTATTGCCACCTGTATTGAAGACAGAACAGCTGCTACCCCTCACACCGACTCTAAAGGGTAAAGACAGATAGCTAGAAAGCTGCATGCACATTTTGTGTGGGAAGCATGAGGAAGGGAAAATGCTAGCAAGACTCATGCTATAAGCACATCTGGGCTCCGAGAACAGACATCCACTATTTAAGGAATGGCTCCCTGATGCTCAGCTTTGAAAGTGAAACAAATATTTAGTGCTGGCTCTGAATTTTCCAGCTTTTGACTTTAAACCTACATGAAACAGCCTTTGCAGCATGGAGCCATTCCACACCGATTTGCTCACTGGGTTTAGCTTACGGGGCTACTCTGGGGATAGCCAGCCTTCAAGAGGTGATCCACTATGCCTTGGCTGGCTCCAGAGTCCAGCCAGCAAAGATCAACTCAAAGTTTCCAGAGGCCCTGGCAGCACTTGGTTTATAAGCAGCATTTTCTTGCCAATGGCAATACTTGGGAAACTAGCTAAGTTAAGGACCTCCTGGACTTAAACAGGAGGCACCAGGGGCATGACAGAGGACGATTAAGAGGCTTTTGGGAGGGGGCCTTGCACAAAATCTTGGTCTCCACTTTCTTCTTCCTCTTTGTCAGTGATATGCTTCCTCTCCCACAACCTGCTCTGGCATTTTCCCCTTGATGAACGCGCTTGCTCCCAGCAGGAAGGGCAGCAACAGCAATCACAACAGGAGAGTGGCTCAGGGGCAGGGAAAACTTGCACTGAGCTAAGTTTTTTTGACATAAAATATGTTTATCAAGAAGCAGCAGGCACGCTGACCTGCTGGAAGGGATCTCTTTGGTCAGCCTTTTTTTAATTCAGGAAAGGGTGAGGACCATTCGCCTGAAGTGTCAGAGGAAGGTGGAGAGAGCATTATTACATAAAGCCTCTTTCAAACCAGTCCATGTTATGTTCTCAGAGCAAGTCCTCTGGGACATCCCCAGCAGCTCTACTGCCGTGCTCCCAAATCTCTGTGATACTCCTCCAAAAGTTTAAGTTGAAAATTTTAAAACTTCAGTACAGCACAAATGAATAACAAAGCAGCCCAGGATTGCAGAGATGGATAGATTTGCTCAGGCTCAGTTCATAGCAAGTCCTAAGCTATGACTGTTCTCATCATTGGCTCTCAAAACACAGAAGCAGCAGAAAGCAGAGGGGATATAAATGGTAACAATAAAACTCTGAAGGAGGGAAACAAAGAATCAAAACAAAGGGACAGAGAGGAGAGTGCTTGAAAGAGAGAGTCCTATAGGAGGTGAGAGAGTAGAAGAGTAGGTCAATCCCTACCGCTTCCCTCCCCATCAGCAAACAAATCATCACTGCCAGGATCTCGTTAGGATTATTCACCAGCCCATCTCCCCGTGGTTCCAGTGGTTCCAGCAGCCCTACGGACCATGCAGCATTACTGGTGGCTGTGGGACAAGCAGCAGGTAGGGAAGATTAACTATTTCAGTCCCATTTGGTGATCCTGGATTGATGGAAAACCCTTAAATGTGAGACACTGCTGGCACTACAGCCTATTTGAAAAGCCTTACAGCCATTACGGGAGATCTCAAAGAGATGCATCTTTTGCGGTGCATGTGGGAATCACCTTGAGTTGTTTAACCCCACTTCTCAGCGTGGCACAAGAGGATCTGGACATAGCCATTTTGACTAGACCCCTAGTTCCTCCAGGGATGTCTCTTCTCCCCTCCCGTAAGGTGAGGATTTCCAAAAAGGCTGGAGGGGGAAAGAGCCACAAGAAGAGAGCAGTGGAGGTAGGATCAAGGTGGAGCTCAACAAAGCTCAGTTTTCATTTTGCCCAGCCTAAGTTCAACAGCACCCCACCACACAGCCCTCACTTCTTCGTAGCTGTCTCTTCAGAGGCACTGTCCCTTTTTCTTTAGGAGAGCTGTCTCAAAAGCATCAGAAAGAAAGCACATAGCTGTAATATAATATAGCAAAGGCCTCTGGTTTGAGTAATTCCACTAAGAGATTGACTGAGTCAAATTTCCTTGCCTCCTCAAACAGTATTTGTAAGGTTATATATGTGGAAGACACAGCTTCAGTACCGAATCCATAATAAAACTGGATTATAAAACATCCTCCTACATGGGAGAAAATATTTGAGGTTTTGAGATAATTATTCTAAAGAAAAATCTAGAATTACAAAAAATGAAAATCTAAAAACCACTTATCCCTTCTTTTCCCCATTGTGGGGTTTTTTTTTAAGCTCT
>JAAGAY010122728.1:63693-101447 GCA_011801015.1 Ardeotis arabs
CCAACACCACCAAAAAAAAAAAAAAAAGACCTGTTGTAATACTCCTTTGAGTGCACAATCTTCTCTTTTGTCACCCATCCAACAAAAAAAAAATAAAAAAAAAGAAAAAAAGCTTAAAGCTTACATGCAACTCTGAGTTTGTGACTGCTGGCAAACCGAAGCAGATGTACTGAAACTGCTTTGATTGCCCCTGCACGTATCTCAGAGCACTACCAGGGCCACCAGAAGGTTACAGATCCCAATCTTGTCCGTTGTCAATCACTTAGCACATTTGGAAAATGTGTCATCTGACGAATGGCAAATTCACGTCCTCTCTTCCAAGGTTTTAATCCACCAACAGATTTTAGAGCTGGCAAAAGCCAAGGGATTCACTTCCCTTAAGGCTGATGGTCCCTACAGAACCAGGGGATCAATTCAGGGAAAAATTGGGAAGTGGTGGTGTATTGTGGGTACAACAGCTCTTATTCCCACTCTTGAAATAACATGGCTGCATGTGCTCCTGAACACACTGGGTGAAAGGGATGGTCCTTCCCAACAAGAGGGGTGGAGGACACCCAGCTTCTGGTCAAAGCTATGTGGCGTACCCCCAGACTAAGCCTTTAAGACCAGATTCTGCCACGCACCAATGTAAACATGAAGTAGGCTCATTGACCTGGCAAGGGAAATGCTCTGGTTTGATTATCGGGCTCTCTGAGTGATTACAGATTCACATCGCTGTGGGAGAGCACAGTCCCGGCCCCACACTGCGCCGCGGCCAGGGCTCTCATGAGCTGAATTCCCCTGGAGCAGGCCCAAGCCGAGGTTGGGCACTAGTTCCTCATACCATCTCCTAGAGGTGGTACACTGCAGCGGAGCTGCTGGAGCATGAAAGTCTCAAGAGCTGCTTTTGTACGTGAGAAAAGTGTGAACACCAGGGTTACTTGCCTGGGATGTTCAGTCACCCAACATGCTGCGTTTCCTTACAGAGCGGGCAGCCCCGCTCACCTGCTGGTCTCGTGCTCACCAGCCCATCTTTGCTGCGAGCTCATCCAGCCCCCCGAGACAGCCAATTCCAGGTGAGCCTCCTGTGCAACAGCACAGGCCTCACTACAAACAAGTGTTTTTCATTACTCTTGGAGCTCAAGGAAAATGGTTTCCAAAAATTTGAAAGAAAAAAAAAAAAAAAAAAAAAAACACAAAACAAAAACCCAAACTCCTTATATATAAAAAAATTTATGTCAGAGGCTTGCTGAACTTTGAGAAGCTTTTGCTGCCAAGTGGCAGGCCCTTCTTTTTGTCAGGAAACCAAACATATACATTTAGGTTTGGATGACCATCTAACTGGTATGCTAGTGAGATGTTTATCCAGGGGTGGAACTCACTGTGATTGGGGGAAGGAAAAAAAAAAAAAAAAAAAAATCCACAAAAACAAGGAACAAAAATGAATGGCTTAACATGTCACAAGTGGTGTTTTCATATTTATCCCAATGCTGAAAACAATTACACTTTGGCAAATTTTCAAATTATTATTTGATAGTGCTGCAAGTGAGCCAGGGGAAAATAAGCATGAAAGTGAACGAACTGAAATTCTTGAAGCAGAACTGGATGGGCGCTGAGAGGAAAACATATCCAGGATAATCCAGGATAATCCAAACTATCATATGCACATCTCATAACACAAAAATGTATTAGGTACTATTTATAGGGCTTCAAATAAGTAGCTGACAACTGACACTTAACTATGCACATTTAAATATATATCTTTCTTGGTTAACTCCCACCTTTCACATAAACACATTTGGTTTCAATACAAAGGTATGCTTAGGATTTTTTTCTTTAACACATGAAAATCCAAACTAGTCCTTTTGTTCATAACTACTGTCCTGATGGCTCAAACCATTATTTACTTCATTAGCAGTCATTCATCTCATGAGATATGTCACTAAAACTGCTGTCAACTTGGATGCAAGTCCCTTCCACCGATGTTACAGTTCTTTAGATAGTCCAACAAGTCTCGACCTCATGTGGAAAATCACTCATAGCAGCTGAGAGAACCAGAATATTTCTGCCAGCCTGCGGGTATAGGAGCATTCGGTCAAAGGCAGCTACTGCACTGTAACACGCAGTGTTTGGAGGATGGACTCTGCTGGCCAAGGCCCTTATCAACCTGGTGTAACTTATCCTGTCACTATGGCAGGCATTTTCGTGCAAAGCAGGGGTGGCAAACATCACGGCCAAAGTTAGAGCTGAACAACCAGCTGGCTTGCTCAAGTTCAGATTTAGAGAGGATCCACAGACAAGGCTTCATTTGCCTAACTTTGTCCAAGAGGCTCAGTTTAGTAGAGAGCTAGAGCTACTCACAGGTTTGCATAAACAAAACTGGAGGTGGCTGTGGTTCTCCTCGTACCCAACAGTTCAGCTGCGATGCAGGGAAACCAATCTTTAATTCTGTTCCTCTTTCTCACTTGATCACCCATGATTCAACTCTTGTGAACATACTTAAGCCACCTAGTTGTAAAGTCTTGCAGGAGAAGGAGGAGGGAGTACTCATCTAGTCTGCTTTCAGTTTGTCAGCATTCACTGCCTGTAAGTCTGGCCTCTTGATCCAACAGTGCCCTACCAATCAGGCCGGAGTCACAGAGCAAGTCATCAGCGACACAGTCCAAAACCAGGAGAGCCATACTGAGATTCCCAGTTCACCTCATGTGGTGGAGGGAACATAAGCACCAAATCTAAAAGCTGTCAATTAGCCAAGTGATGAGATTAATCATTATCCTGCCAAATATGGCAGTTTCTACATCTGGCGGTTTCTACATCTCTTTACGGTTCTAATTTCGTGCTCCCTCTTCTAGAAAGTTCATATTAGACCAGACCACTACCATCTCCAGGATCTTAAAAATAAACTATTTAACCAGATTATTTGTCCTCCTCCTGTCAAGTCCAAGTGACATTTACAACTACTAATTCAATGAGCTGATGCACCATTGCTGAAAAAGAAATACAAGTTGTAACAAGCTCTGAATGGGAATTGTAAAAATAGTTATTGAAGTACTGCAATTGCTAATTACTCATCCAAAGCCATGATAGGTTTTAAACTTGTATGGTCTACTTTGGTTTTGCTCATTTTTCTTATATGCTTTGTTTAGAGTATGGACTTAGGCAGCCAAGAAATCCCAAGAAAGTGAGAGAAGACAAATAAAAACAGGAAAGGGGAAGAGGTGAAGTCATAATATGGGAAGCAAATTGACCAGGAGGTCCACAGAAGTTTAAGAATATAAATCTTTTAGGGCAGGCTGAGGGGCTAGACCTAAGTGATATCCCCTAACATGTAACTTCTAAGTGAACATCTCAGAGCTGGGGAAGAGGTCTGCATAGGAATTATTTTACATCCCATAGTACAAGACTAGTGAGGTAAACCAGGCAAGGTCGGAAGCAATTTGCAATCCCTATGGACCAAAAGCTGCTTCTTGACTTGCCGAGGGCTGGATAAGCTTCAGCTACTACTGCTACAACAGAAATATTTGGAGCGTGGCTCTCAGCCACACACGTTGGATGGAGCCCAGCATCTCCCCTCACACTGGCATTGACCTCAGCTGGTGTTAGTGTGTGAGGCTGCAGACTACCTTGGGGAGAGGGGAGTATGTGGCTTATCTTGTCATCTCCGTCATGGTGGCAGTAGCTTCTGGCAGAGGGGTCGGGCTCATCGTCAGCTGCTGCTGCAACTAGACTTAAGAGGAATTGCAAGCCATACGTTTAACTCTGGGTGGAGTAAATGTAAGTGTTTGATGTTTGTCTTGCCTTAACTCAGAATGGCTTATTCATGACTGTCAACTGAAAGAGGGGAGTGGGTGGGAAAAGTTACTTCTTTCTGGCATCAACTTTGAAGCCAAACAGAGTTACTGACCTGTAACCTTTTCTCTTGCCTTTGGCACAGCACAGAACAAGCGTGTGCTAGCGTGCGGTCAGGCGGAAGATCACAGCTGCAGTTCTGGGTTATACTCACATAGGCAACAGCAGTTTGTGATGATGACTTCCCTCAGTGATACTGCCTGTATGCCATGGGTGCCAGTCAGAATGTTCCCATTCCCTGATGAATGTTAGGCTTGCACAGGGTGTAACACCATCCTCCAAACAGCTGCCCAGGCAGAACCCAACAAGTGCCTGCAGCTCCTCTCCACTGCCACGTGAACCTTTATTGCTCATTTATTGCCTGGGACCAAGCTGGTCCCTGACAAATTGAGCTTGCAAGCCAGAGACTGTGTAAGGATACAGGCTGATGCCTGTCTGCCCACTGGCACACACTGAGGGGCTCCTAGCGTGCTGATGGGAAGAGTGGGGCTCTAGGAGACAGCTATGGGCATTGTTTCACCTCCCTGAGGCTCTGGTCTGCTGCCCGTGACTAATTCTTCACTTAAATTAGAACACAGGGACTCCTGCTGATACATGCACTTCCAATGGGACAGCCAAAGCTTTATTTTCCTTTAGCATTTAATGACACGACTTACTCTGCTTTTACATTAACTCATGTCTGCTTTGCCTGCTATTCATTAGGCTCTTTATTACGTCCTGTCTCCTGTGACTTACCTCCTCCTACCCTCATGCACAGTTAAAGACTCAGTGGGTGGCACACATCATGCTTACAGCGCTGCAGATGGGATAACGCGAGTCTTGTAGATTTGAGCAAGTACATGTAGAGTTGTAACAATCCTCCCCAGGCAGCTCATTCAGCAAGGGTACGGGTTTGAACCTTAGCGATGCCTCCAGCTTTTCCATTGCCTGGTTGTACCTCCCAAAGTGTGATGTGCCTGAAGAGAAAAAGTGGCATGGCTTGGTGCACACTGAGCACTTACTGGTGCAGTATTTCATAGAATGATTTGGTTTGGAAGGGACCTTTAAAGGCCATCCAGTCCAATCTTCCCTGCAAGGAACAGGGACATCTCCAACCAGATCAGATTGCTCAGAGCCCTGTCCAACCTGACCTTGAATGTTTCCAGGGATGGGGCATCCACCACCTCTCTGGGCAATCTGTTCCAGTGCTCTACCACCCTCACTGTAAAAAATGTTTTCCTAATATCTAATCTGAATCTACCTCCCTCTATTTTGAAACCATTATCCCTTGTCCTATCACAACAGGCCCTACTGAAGAGTTGATCCCTAGCAATCCCTTTAATATTGCTCCCTATTTGCAAATACATTCAGAAAGGCCCAGAGCAACAGCTTATATCTGAAAGTTCATGAAACGCCACAGTACAGAACTGTATTTCAGAGCTGGCATCCATCTGTTGTAACTGCCCATGCTCAATTTCCTAATATTTCCCTAGTGCTCTATGACAGAAGGAAAATAAGCTGCCAAATGCTCCCAAGACTTGACTTAGCTTTTTTTTTTTTTCTTCTGAGCACTGAACTGGCATTACTTAATAACAGGCCTGGCATGGTTTGCTCAGGGAGCTGACAGAGCTCAGCCCGGGAGCCACCGAGCATGCTGTTTACAGAGCGTCAGCAGCGTCTGCTGTGCCGCACAACACGTGGAGCGAGGCTGTAACGTCCACGCTCATCTGACGTGGAAACACAAACACATTTCCTCCACCTCCAGGGGCAAAAGGCTAGAAAAATTAACCTTTCATTTAATTTTCTTCCTCTCGCTCACCTCAGGCAAGGCAGTTACCATCCTGATACAACCTGTTACCAGAACCAAGCACCTTGCATCAGCAGCATATATGCTGCCCACTGGTTTTTGGGTTTGGTTTTGTTTGTTTATTTGTTTGTTTTTTAAATTAACAAGGCTAGATAACACAGGCAGACACCAAAGCTGCATTTCTCCCTTGTCCAAGTGAAGCTCCACCGCAAGAGGGGGGTCCTATTGACCCCCAAGTAGCTCATCTGCCATCATGCATGCCACAGGCAGCTGGTACAGCAGGGCTCTGCATCAGCCTGCTCGCTTGTACCTCTCAGGAAAGCTGACAAGGTCCAGCTCCCCTCTCCCTCAATTCTCTCCACGCAGACAGAATACAGGTTGGAAGAAAAAACGGGCATGTGCTTTAGAGCAATATGTATGTTTTTGCACATATACGTATGTGCAATATATAGATATGCACACAGATACTCCAAACCTCCCTGCCACGTCCCTGGTACAGCACTCCTAGTATCCAAAATTATTAGGGATTAAAATAATACTACAGCTACAAAGTCAAGTACTCTGAACCAAGACTGCACAAATAGCCTTTATATCTGCACTTCTTAGTCTTCACCCTTATGCATTTTCTCACATACTATATTTCCATAAATCCCCTGCCTTATTCAGTGCCAATACTTTGAGCGTTATTTAGGAGCTGTGCCCTAATAAGTAACCTGTCTAGAAGGCTCCTGCTTTATTTGTTGTAAAGTCATAATGCGCTGCTGAAGCTGTGAATGCAGTTTGTTGAAAGAAAAATCATGGTCTCTTGTACCAAAAAGTTTCCATAGGCTCAGGATGCATCCATAACAGTTGCACAGTTCCTACAAAATGCCTATTACCTTATTTGACCCCAGGCTTTGAAAATAGATACTTCACATTCATCTACTTCCAATTAATTACACTGAAACATTTCTGGCCTGCTTTGCTGGAATGATAAGCATGCACTACAGCAACCAGAAGCAGAGGGCTACACTTAAATTAATCAAGTAGTGGAAGAAAAAATGTTAGGTACAAGAAAGGTTTGGGATTTTTTCCTCTCAATTTCACAGTTCATTTTGACCTGAAAACAAATCTAGTTTTCAGTTAAGTGAGGTTGTGAGCAAAGTTGGATTAAGTCAGAAAACAGTTATCAGCAAGTATTATCACAAATTCAAACATTTGGCTTTACAATTTTCCAAAACAAAACTGTTTAAAAACATACTTTTTATATTAAACTTCTGATACCTGTGTTCTTAATGGAAATTAAAAGCAATATTTTGGATTGCATATTTCTCCTGTGCGTGCCCCTGCCCCCCAGATAATTATGAAAGAAGTAGACTGCAGCTGAAAAGAGGTTTTAGAAATGTCTTCCCCCATCCATCAAGAAGCAGCTCAGATAAGATGCCTGATGGCAGGTGCTGCACATCCTGCCCTGGATGATGCTGAATTAACTTTCTGCGCTTCTCTGCTCCTTCCAAAATATCACCTTTCATCACTAGGCAGATAAACATGGTATGGACATCCACAACAGCAGCACTACCTGACAGCTGAACATAAAAATAACTATGTAGTTCAGGGCTGAGGAAGACTACAGTATATACCAGATAACACATGGGGCTGCACAGCATTAAAAGGAAACATAAAGGGAGTGACTACACTGAGTGATAAGGAGAAAAGTTTTCTGATTTAAGCAACTTAACCTCAGGTAAACTCAGCCAAACCTCTGCTCCAAGCCCTGAAGGAGAGTGACCTCTGAGGTAACGCTCTTCAACTCTTCAATTTACCCTCCAGCATGCTGAATAGATTGAGAGGTATTTATGGTTTAAGCATGGTGGTTATAAAGTGCTCCTTTTCCTGCTTGCAGTTCAGTAGCAGCCATGAAGGCGAGGCCCATCCCACATAGCCACGGCAGGAGTGGCTCTTGGTTCAGGAACCGGGGCTGATTACAGGATCTGTACCTGTGGTTTGACCCAAAACCATCAACCCACTCAGTCAAAGTCTGCCAAACACATGAACACCTTTAAGCAGGATCCTGCAGGTTACTCGAAAACTCAGGTACATTCCCTGTAGTTTAATTTCAATGCAATTTTTGCTCTCTGCTCACACACACTTTCTGAGCAGTGACACCAAACACTCATTAATCAAGGTTTATGCCTCAGCCATCTACACCTGCTTTTTGTCAATGTCTCCCAGCTCTTTTCACCCCTACCTACTAACACTTTCCTCTCCACTTCTGCATCTGGCCAGAACTCCTCCAACCAGCTCCCCCATGAGCAGAGCAGGTTAGACGGTTATTTGCAGCTACAGCAGTGATTGTTTTCTGGGGTCCTGAAAATCGTGCCAACCAGAGTTGTCAAAGATGAGATCTTCCTGTGATGCAGAAAACAGACTCTGTTCCCAATGCCACCACTGATCTTCTGCCTAGACCTTACACAAGTCACTTCAGGTCTTCAAACCAGTTCTTGCTCTCTCTCAAAGTTACCTGCTCGGGTCGCAAGGACTGCCCGTGTAGCCTGTCCCTCAGGCTCTTCTCCTAATTAGAAACCAATAACTTCCTGTAGCACTTCATTCAGCACAGAGAGGTGTTTTTGAGTACTAGAAGAGCAGATACCTGAAAGAGTAACTTTCAAAATACACTGGTGAAAATAATATAGCAAATAAAAGGGGAATTCAGCATCACAGAATAAATAACCTGTTTGTGGAGCAAAGGCACAGAGTATCTGTTCATTATGGAGCAAGAGGGGAAAAAAATGCCTTATGGCAGACCTGGAAGATATGTGGGTTGCACCTTATTTTCGTTCCTCAGTGCTATGAAAGGGTACAAAGTCAAGTCATGCAGTATTAGAACAGCAATCAGCCCTTTCGGCACAATGCTGTCCTTTAGAGGAGAGGGGCTTAAGATTTTATGTTTGCCTTTCTTCCTTAAACACAGCTGACAAGGATTTCTTTAGTGTTTTTATTTAGAAAAGGAATTTAATTGGATCTGTCTTTCCATCGTTTTTCAGTACTATGATTTACCCTGGTAAACCATATGGATCATAGAAGGGTAATTTTGCTCTTGGTACCATTTGGCAAAACAAATGTTTTCTGTATGCCTCAGACTGTGCTACAGGAACAAAAATATTAATTGAAATGTAAAAGTAATAATCCCAAAGCACTTGTGTATTTGGTTGCCTAAGCTATGAAGTCAAGTGCTGGCTGAAAGCTCAACTATTCTGCAGCCTTTGGTTCACAGGATTTAGCACAAGGTTACAGCTGCCTAACAAGAAAGCAAGAGAATCTCGAAGGGAGTAGCGTTACTTAAGTAAGCAAGAGGGATTAATGCTGTAGGCACTTCATAGGCAGGTTTCATGCCTCACTCTTGCACAGTGGAAAAAAAAAAAATACTAAAACATATCAACAGATGACATAACATGCCAACAGACTTCAGACTCTTAGCTGATGCTCTTAGCAAAAGGCCATCCTGCTTTACTCTGTTCTGTGGATCCTCAGCTAGTGACTCCCTCCAGCTACACAGTCCTTCCTGGGCTAAGTACATGCCAGCTGGTCAGTAACACATTTCAGGAAAGCAGGAGCATTGCTTGGAGCAAATACCTTGCCTGTCATGCCATACTTGAGAGTTATCACTTCAGAAATAGCTCAAACATCTCAAATTACATTCTTGATCTGCAAGCAAAGGAATTGACACTGGCATTACTGCAGTGGTACAACAGCATCCCACAGCTATGCTTGTAAGATTCCCCACACCTAGACAAACTCCAGCAGCATCAGCACATCTCCCAGGCAAGACACATGTTCAGTAGGAACAAGAAATTCTGCTTGAGCTGTTTGACTCCATCACTCCTCTGCCGGGAGACAAGAAAGGCACATACAGTCCTTCCTCAAAGTTGCACCTTGCAGAAGAAAAGTTGTCCTGGTAGGACAGAAAGGATCTTCCTTCCGCTCCGAGAGAAGGACCACAGGCAGCGCATAGCTCTCCTCATGCTGGAGAGAGGGAAGGGGAAAAGCCAAAGCAATTGCTAAAGCTTCTGCAAAACAGAGTCCAGAGAGATGAACTAAGTAAGGCCAACACTGGCAGTTCCACAGTGACACAGCCCATGCTGCTTTCATGAAGAGTCCTCTTGAAGGTGTCTTCCACTCGGCCAAACCCTTTGGCCCAATGTCTGATCACAGTTCTGGTTGCATATTGAGCTAATACACTGGGCTTGGTGCAACAAGTCGTCTCTGGCCCTTTCATCCCTCAGGATGCTTGCTGTACTTGACAGACAGGGAAGTTTTTGATCCTGTCTTTAAATCCATTGGAGGTTGGATGAGGAGTAAGAAATTGAGTTGAACATGTTTTAGAAGTCACGGGGCAGGGAGAATCAACAACAAAACACAACCAGCAGCTGGCTGCTATTTGCACACAAAAATACAATTTCTGTTTCTTCCCTGGGAAATGTTGCTTCTGTGCTTAAGACCCAGACAGACAGGAAAAAAATCATTGCCAGGACATCAGTTTTCCTCATTTGTTGGGAGCAGAGGAAGGAGACTGCTGTGCAACCTTCACCAGCAGTCTCACTGTCAGCTGAAAGACCCTATAGCTTACTCAATGTCCTTGTTACAAACCTACTTCGTTTGCATTTGAGAGGGAGAATGTGTTAGTGCCATGATACAAGCATATTTTAAGACAGTAATTTCTGCCTCATTTTGTGCAGTTGTGTCCTCCATAATTATTGGACAAGATGTCAATATTGTCTGGAAAAATGCTGGGGAGATGGGCAAGAAGCCATGCCTCCTGCATTCTCCACATGCGGCATACAGGATAGTGAAAGCATTTTGAAGTTCAAGAGCCACTGTCATACCTCAGGGACTCCCCCAACAAGTCAAGAGAAGCAGTCACCCATGACAACCACTATTCTGGATTTGGAAGTACAAATAGTGAAAGTTACTGAGCTCTTCAAAAAAACCTAAGTGTACTCTGTTGCCAAGGTTTCTTTCAGACTGACTCTCCTGGCAAACAGAAAAGATCCCAAAGCCAAGTAACTCTACTCAACCTCAAGCTCATCCTGCCCGTTGCATGCTAGGAGGATTACGTTATGGCTTACTGCAGTCGTACCCTGAGCCCATCTAAAACTTCACACTCTCCACATGTGGCATAAAACCTTCACGTATTCCTTTAAGTCACTATTTTCTCACAAGCTTGCTCAGCTATTTCCTGACAATTCCCATGGGCTGGTTTTCTTCTTTTTTTTCATGCAGTTCAGGTCTGCCTTTGAAACATGAAGTGTCTCAGAAAATTTGCACGGAGGAAGTGGTTATCAGTGGTCAGTCACTTACATACCTGAAAGCTCAAGCGGCAAATTCCACGCATGATAGCGGGTTTTGTGCCCCTTATCAGAATAAGGGCAGGGCCTCAGCAGTGTTACGTTTGTGTTACTCAAGACAACAAGCAGGTTTAAAAAACAAACCAAAGTGACCTCTGAAAGCACGACTGGTCATTTTAAAGCTAGATTAATGATCTCCAGTATAGAGATCAAGCCTTTGTTTTACATTTGCATAATTCATATGGTGGTCTGGCTCCAGGCACTGTCTCAATATGAAGAGTAACAAAAATATTTTTAAAAAGATTAAACTATTTAAACTCATAAAATGCGATATTTTCAATCCACCATGGTGGCTTGGTTGCGCTTTGGTTTACTGGCTGCATTTCTCTCAAAGCTTCTTCAGTGAAGCCCACAAAGTAGCTGATTTTACCCCAGATGAGGTCTGTTTGACCTTTTGTTTCTTTAGCACAGAACTGCAACATTAAGTTGCAGATCTGCAGATGAAGGAACTGCTGGATTAGGAATTCCAGAGCTATTGAACAACTCATGGTATCAGCCTTCTTGATAAATGCATTGGGAGCAGTGAAGTAAGGCCATGCATCAGTTCATGATACCTGCCAAAATTTCTTAGCCCGTAACAGGGATATTAAAAAAAGGTCATACCACTGATTAAAAACACATATCACTCACAGTGGCAAAGTTATTTAATCATATTTTAGAGAGAATCAGAGTTTTTCCCCGAGGTCAGTCTTGTGCATCATCATCAAGAGAGGCGTGCAGGGAAACCCTGCACAATACAGAGTTGTTCGAGTTGGCAAGATGGTAAGTAAATGGAAAGACGTTTTCCTTCTTTGTTCATCTCTGTTTCATTTCATTTCAGGTGGAAAAAGAGTTCCTAAGTCTATGAAGAAATATTTGGAACCAGGAAATCCTGCAAGGGAAAAGCAGTCCTACAATTAGGAAAGGCAAAAAACCAGCCGATGCAACCACAATGCTGGATTTCCTATGGAGATAACCATCGCCAATGCACAAAGCTCCTGTGTTGCTTCGATTAACATACCGTAGGTGGAAGCCAAAAACACTGGATAATGGTGAGTTTCACTTTCTACAGAGTCAAAAGCTGTTTTAATAGAACCGTAACTGACGTTCTTTTCAGTTCAGCAAGAAAATACTCTCTTTCTCAGAGGCTGACGAAACACCCATGTTATTCAGAGGTCAGGCAGAGCGCTCATTGTTAGGCTTGGTCACAACCAGTCTTAGTGCCAAAGCTAGCAAGAGCCAGTACCCTGGGTAGGGGTAACGCTGCAAGTCTTGGTAGTAAATGTATCTTTACTGAAGATACTGCCAGGAGGATTTTTTCCAGTGAAGAAAAGGTAGGCTTATCTCTTGTAAATGATGTCTCAGGGGATCAGTACTGCCCATGGGGGTACAGCATCTAAGTAGGAAGACATAAGCAACTTCATCCATCTCTCCATTAGAGGAGAACTTTTGAAGATTGTGCTGGCCACTTCTCATGTTTAAGGGAAATTTCTATATGTGAATAGGAAGAATTCAGCCTCTCTTATGGGCAGTTTAAGACTTTTTAGGAGGCCTTGTACCCCATCACTCTGAAACCTTCACAAGTTCCTGACCTCACACTCCCCATTTGCTGGTCTGCAGCACCATAGCAGCCAAGTTCCCATGCAGAGGAAAACATCACAGGGAAGGCAAGTAGGCTCAGGGCTGAGACAGTGAAAGACAACGAGATAAGAATGTTCCTGACCTACATATTTATGAAGTATTTCTTCTCTCTATCAGCCTGAATAATATGCAAATATGTAGGCATGTCCATGCATTACCATATGCACCTACTCTCCAGTGTTTGAAGTCTAGATGGCCCTTGAGGCAAGAGTCACATCATACAGAACAAAGCACATGTCAACACTAACTCCATGCCCTAATAAACATTTTTATCAGTAATGAGACCAAATTGGAGCTGAACAAGCTTAACTATGCTCCTTAGCTTTCACCCCCAAAGAACAGGCTTAGAAGCTACATCCTTACACAGGTGATAGAAAAGATAAGGAAGCACATTTATGATGTAATTAAGTAAATCACGCTGGCCTCCCAGTAATGAGCCCATTTCTAATTATCCTGGAGTCTTCTTATCTTGCATGTGCCGCCTGAACACTTGTTTAAGGTGCTGCCAGGGCGCCTGTCATCAGTAACACGAGATTGCCAGTAGGAACGTTCCAGCAGAAACCTGAAAACAGGCTTGCATACCTGTCTCCATCTCTAGCACCACATTCACCTGTGAGAAAACTATTTTAAAAGAAAACCACAGTGCAATTTTGAAAGTGGTCTGGGTGAAAGAAATCAAACAAGAACTCCGAATCAATGATTTCCTGAGCAACACAAACCAAGAGGTCTTAACTTGTTATTGCTTTGAGAAAAGAAACATTTTCCAACTTTCAAAATCAAACCACCCCAACATAAGGTTGTTTTCTGGCTTGGTTTGATAGGGGACAGGAGGAATATCAAAGTTTTTCTTGGAACCCCTTAAGATCCCAAATCCAACCTGCATCTTTTCATATTTTTCAGTGATTCTTTTAACAGAGGTCCTTTTCCAGAAGCCATACTAGTTTCACTTTGTCCTTCATCGCATTTATTTTCCTCACTTTTTACTGCTCCCACTCTAAATGCCAGTCATGGGTCTTTATACCCCTTTTAAAAAAGATAAGTGCATAAATAACAGCCAAAAATGTGCCCTGCATAAGTCACGTCAGTTATACAATTAAACATTTTCTTTCTCATGTTCTGTTTTATTGAGGTATAAATCAGGACTAAAAGGCAATTTAGCACAGACAGGAATTTTATGGAGGGGGGTGCAGATCCCCTGGGATCGTCTGGAAAATGAGAAACATACTCATAGATGATACATCTCACTGGGTGCAAGATTCACAGGAGCTAGAGAGCACTCCGTCTAGACTGAGATTTAACTTCCTCATTTAAATCAAGTGAAATAAGACTGTGTTGGATGCAATTGCATAAAATCTTTCTGTGCTGGATTAAGGAGGTTTTTGCAAAGCCCAGTCACACTGAAGAAATTGTGCGGGCTGAATGAAGCATTGCCAAATCACAGGGAGTAAGCAGGAGCTGAAAGGTAGCAAGTGACTCCCTATGTTTAGCAAGTTTTTAGCTGTGTTCGCTTTCTTTCTTTCACTAAGCAGAAATTTTCTCTTCTCTCCTGTTACTAAGGCAGTTAGACAGATGCTTGTGGCAGACTTTGATTTCTTCCAGTCAGGACTCTCAGTTGCAGACTCCTCATTTCTCTCTAGGAAAGTATAAATTGAGGTCAAATAAGAAACCTATGCTGGAGATGGCCTGGGAAGAGACAGCGGGATCCAGATACAGCTTTTTTTCTTACTCTCAGGAACTGACCAAAACCACTGCCCTGCTCTTGGCCCAAAGTGCCCAGCAAGAAGGGAGAAGGGAAGTATCTGCCTTGCAGTGATGCCCGGCAGAGGTGAAGTACATTTCTTATAGCCCACCAAAGAGAGGAACAGGGTCACTCCATCCAGTCAATGGAAAGGGGGCAATCACATTTTTCTCCGTGTCTGCCCATCCCCTCCCACTATATCCCCCAACTCCTTGTTTGGTATTTATAGAAGGAAGCGTTGGTCCTTGGCTATCTTGCTAGTACCACAGTGTTTTATTTCTTCAGCCAGCCCTGCACCGAAGGATCTGGGGCAATAGCATCCACCTAACCTAACAAAGACAACTAGCCTAGGTTGTTCTCTCTGCAGCCAATAGAAACTGGTATATGAAGAAGCACTGGAGATACCTAGCTCTCGGCATCTCAGCTAGGCAGGATAAATTTCAGCCTTCCTGCCCTGAGAAATATAATTTGTACCTAACACTAGCGCCTTCCAAACAACAGCTGACTAAGCTCTGCCTGCGCATCTCAGTGCTTGCATGGTAACGGGGCAAGGGCAACATTTTCCCCTCTGTGCACAACCCAAGCCATTTGGCAAAGCCATGCCCATGCCTGGATTCAGGGGAGCTGCATAACTAAACCAGATTGTCCTCTTCACTGCTCATTTGGAGGTAGAGGTCAGAAACAATGCACAGTGGTTAGTAACAAGCTGAAACAAGTCTGCAGGCTCAGATGGACCCCAAGCAAGTTATATTTGAATCAAGTACCTCCCTCTTGACATGCAGCACCCTAAAGCACACAGCATTAATATTTTACCCTTACAAGTCTTCCACTGTCCAGTGCTGCCAGCTCAAAATACATTTTCTGGAGCACAAGACTCCAAATACATCCTGTTTCCAAAGTGCCCTGCCAGCTCCCAGATTTTGCAAGAATCCCAGCATTCTATTATTTTTTGTTTAGAGAAAGTTATATATTTTTTTTTTATTTTACTCAGCCCTTGGTGCTTTATCTGCTCCTGCAGTTCCGACAACAAAGCCAACCCACATGATTTACGCAGGCAGCGGCAGCACAACATGCCCTTCCTGAGGATGTCCTCATCCCAATGTGTCATCAAGGATTTTTGCTGCGCATCCCCTGATGCTTTACACTCCAGTAAACTGAACTGCTCTGTGACACTTGTCCAGCAAGTCATCCCCTGACCTCCTGCACAAGACCGTTGGCTTCCAGCTGAACGCGTACACCCTGCCTAATTATTTGGGTTACCAAACAATAGCTAATTGGTTTGGCATCATCAGCAGGTTCTGAATCAGGCTTCAGTAGTATTGCCTGACCAAAGACTGGCAAGGGGAAAGGCCCCTTGCCAAGGGAAGGGAGGGAAACTGCAAATAATGCCTGTATTAAAACCCACAAAGAAAGACTGGGAGGGCTGGAAGAAGTCCACTAAAGAGGGTGAGAGCTGACAAGAGAGCACAGTACCTTTCAACCATCTGTTTTGTTTTGTACTTTAAAGGTACAGTAAAATGTATTCATACTCGATTCTTTAGTTTACAAGGAAAGCAAATTGCCTTGTAAGTTTTAAAAGTCATTCCATGATTACTGCTTTCATTTATGGAGCCATAGCTTTCCATCTATAACCTCTACCTCCAGCTGACATCGATTGTTGGAAGGGCAATCCAACATCCACTGGGCTGTTCCAGCTTCAGTGACTCCTGGTACAAGTGCTTAATATTGCCACACCCAGTTAAAGACAGCCTCTAGTCACTGTGTTTCACTGTTGTGTAGAGTTACCACAGCACGTATATGGATCACTAGGATTGACACAAGAAGTAGCCAAAGTAAACACTCTTTGTAGAAATATATAGCATTTTTTGGATGGCCGTTTCACGTAAACTCCTATTGAATGATCACCATCACTATCCTGTTGGAGAAGGGGGAGGTCCAAAATAGCAAACTAAATACAAATACATACAAAAGGGCTGGAATAAATGAGCGCTAAGATTTAATGCTCAGAACCAACTTTTCCAGGTCCAGAAGCAGTCAGACACTGGGGGGATGTCAGGGAGAAATCCTTTCTGCTTTTCTCGATTTTGATCTGGTTGAAGACATTAACGCTGAACAGAATGAAGGGAAAACCAGAACAAAACAAACCCCCTTCCTTTTCACAGTCTCTCTAACCTAATCCAAGCCAGAAATACTCAGATTTCCACAAGAAAGATCGATCTACAACATACCCAGCACAAACAGCAAAGCGCAGCGCGGCAGGCCACCCTGCAAGTCGCCAGCGAGTGTGAGCAGGCCCATGCAGGTTAACGGGGCCAGCCACAACACCTGCAGGCTAGACTCAGTCGCAGGGTAAACATTTGCCTTTCCAAACAAAAAACAAATGAAAGGCTTTGGGTTGCCCCAAATGAACATAAATGTTTTCCTCTAGGAATTATTCTGGTTTGTTTGGTTTAGGTTTTTTTGGTTTTTTTTTTTTTGTTTTTTGTTTGTTTGTTTTTTTAAACTAACAAAGAGCAGACTAGAAGCGAAGAGACTCTCTGAAAATACATAAAGCTTTATTTGCTTTAATCTTAAAGCAAGAGGATCTAGCATCTACTTAAGTCCCATGAATGCATGCATTTCTTACCAGCAGCACTAGAATGCTATTAAAAAACACAGATTCACTAGTCTGCCTACAAATGACAATGTCTTTACTTGCTCATAATCTCTGCTCATTTCCCAGAATATTTTTAAGGAGCCTTATTTCATTTTAGTCTTTTTCTCTCTTCTCTCATTCATGACATTTCCTTATGCTCATGATTATTTATTTGGCATGTCATTTTGTTGTAAGAAAACAGCCAAGCCCTGTGTGCATACATAGCACAGAATTTCCACTTTAAGAGAGCTAGGGTTTGTAATTTATAGACAGCACAGAAAAACTAACTTAAAGAGTAAATAACTTTAAACACAGAAAAATTGAGAGGTGTTATCTTTGTATGGCTTTTGGTCAGTCAAAACAAGTCTTACCATCACCGTCAGCTTTTGACAATTTTTGCACTGGACCCTGATTCCAGCATCACAGTTTGAACATCTCTCTGCTACCGAGCCTGAAAAAAACCATCTTGACTACACACAGCTGCCATGCTCAAGGGGACTGCAATGCCATCAGCAGTTGCACCCCAAGCCTGCTCAAGTGGAGCTAGGAAACACAGAAGGTGGCTTGTCTCAGGCTCTCTGCTTGAGAACTTAGAAATAGCCCCAGCTCCATAATTTTCCCCCAGACACCCAGAACTTCTACCCTGCCCCCGGGTGACTTTTTTTCACAGTTAAGCCTAAAGCCATTTGCAACCAGCAGAAAGACTTACTCTTTTCACCGGGCTGCAGATCTAGCTTGCTGTTATGAACACACCATACTTGTCCAGGCTGTGCAACAGAGGCATGCATCCCTTCTTCACACAAGCAAAGAAGGATGGCAGTAATGTGGGTTCATTCCCTACCAACACCTGGAAAAAGAACTGGTAGGCGCTTCCCTCCCTGTTAATTAAACATTTGAGCTACAGCTGTTGTTTATTCAAGGACCTAATAAGAGAAGACTGTGGCTATTTTCTACTTAACATCTTTAGTTAAACAGAAATTGATTGCAGATGGAGAACAGCCATTGTGGTTCATTACCAATGACTTGTTTCCTGGCATTTAAGGGCAGGTACAGCTTGACAGATCTGTTCCCTTAGGCTGTAGACACTGCAAGGTGTGGGCACACTCTGTGTTTACAAGCGATTATCACAGCTCATCATTGGCTTTTTCAACTCCAGGCATGTCAGCAAGACTTAAAGGCTCTGTGGGAGGGAACATGAGAGGAGTTTGGTTTGTCTGCTATCAGCCAAAGATTGCTGACATGCTTTAACTATCTCTTAAGAGAAAAGCTCTCCACCACAGGCAATCATTACTTGCTTTCAGCAGAAGGCCTCAGCAGCCTCGAAAAGAGATAAGCAAAAAGGAACCTAAACGGCCTTTATATGCTTTAAGTCTTCTAAGCGAAATGCAAAAGACAGACCCAACCTGTAAAGTTTAATTCAGCTGGGTCATGCTGCTCCCCCTATGCTGTGCCAGACCAGACCTGTGGAACTGTGCCTGCGATAACTGGGATGCGAGCTTGAACTCTGTCAGCCCATCTTTCTGCACTAATACTGAAATGCATGCAAGATCCAGCTCAAAATTTTCAGCTGGTACCTATTAAAAATGAGACCAAGCTAATTAAAACAAGCAGTGGGTGTTCTATCAAGCAAATATCTTCAGAAATCTTTACTGCCTCCCAGAATGTAGTGGGAAACAGTATAAAATACCACAGCTGAAAGTCTCTCAGATTTCTTTGCTATCAGATTTTCTGGTTTTCTGGCTTTCTCCTTTGCTCCTCAAATGACAGGTGCCCCAGGTTCCCATTCTGCAAGGATTGGTGTCGTCTTCATTTACAAAGACTTTAGTAAATGACAGGACTGGTAGTGTCTTGTAGGACCTGATTCTCAGCATTTAACGATACTGTATATGTATACAGCTATTGTAAGAAGTCACTGGTAGATCTCTTGCAGTGTGCTTTCACCAGCTGACAGAGCTTTCCTACCCAGCCTGACAGCTGGAGGACACAGAAACCACCATATTTGATACAACTAACTGTCCATCTAATCCATGTGTTTTGATGTAAAACCAGCTGCCTTGCTAAGACACAAATAACCCAGCAGCTTCCCCAGAGGGGAAGCTTCTCCCTAACCTCCATCGGTTACAGGTCAGTTCATGCCTCAAGTCTGAAAATTTATAGCCTTTCCAGTGACTTCTAACCCAAGCCTACCATAAAGCCATCAGATACCTGCTAGTACCCAGATTACCACTGGGACAGATAAACTCAACTGAAGCAGATTGATAGATCCTCCTTCCAGACTCCCCATGGTCCATGTGACCAATCACTACCCTGAACCTTGCCATCCTCGCTCCCCATGACCATCCATGAAGTCATACCTTCATAAAGCCCAGAGACAGCAAAAGTGCACTTACTTATTTACCTTTTTTCCTCAAACAGGAAGTTTCAGGGAAAATGTTTTCAGAGAGTCACTGAGCCCAGCTGCAAAATGCTTTCCATAGTGCCATATATAGCAGGTGGTGTAGTTAATGCCTGAGACAGACTGTAATATTTTAAATACAAAGCGCAATGCTCTGCTGACTCTCCCTAATATTTTGTTACATTTCAGTCTAACATTTGATTGATGACCCAAATTCAGATCAAATTTGCAGCAGGTGATATGCAGGACATGTTTTTCAGCAAATCTAGTTAGCCCAACTAAATCCTCCAGATTTTTCTTTCACATGGCTATTTTCTATCCAGTAAAATAGTGAATATCAAGTGCCATAATGGGAATTTTTTCTCATGTGAACTATTTTATATTATTTCTCAATAATAAGCAGCATAAATAAATTCTTATTTCTCAAGACTAAAAAGTATATCTGATGTCACAATCCACACAATTTGGTACCATTAGTGTTCGCACTGTGTGAGCTTGTACAATAGTATGGCATTCGTTAGCTTGTTCAATAGCATTAAAATCAACTTGTAAATTCAGATTTCTTGAGTGACAGTTTTTGTTCTTAAGCAGCAGGACTGCTGGCAGCATTGTGTACGTTGTTGTGTGTAATTGTGTATGGTGTTTTGTGCAATATCATCTGCAAGAATTTATTTTAGATCATCCCCCCTCTGCCCTCCCCAAAATGTGACTAGATTCTCTAAGGGTGAGAATAGATTTTACAGTAGATGATCGCAACCTAAAACTTCATGGGGCCTCAAAATTAAATTCCATCTGTAGAGAAAGAATAAAGAATCAGCTGCAAATACAGTAAGATTAATGTATTAATCACCTGCTGGCATGGTGTACTCTGGGAAAGAGTCTAATTAAAAGGGATTTGTAGAAGGTCATGTAGGATTACCTTCTACTGAGAGCAGTGGCAAAGCATCTGAGTTAACAGTGATTTTTGAAAGTTCTAATTAAGGTTCTAGAAAACAGAAGTTGGACCGAGAAACTGAGTCCTCCAACTTCATCTAGACTGGAAATACGCTCTTCATATTAGTTCTGCAAGCATTTGTGGCTTTAGGAAACCTGGAGGAGCAAAGACTGGGGCTCTATTCTCTCTATAACTTAAATCCTCTTTGCATAAACTGTCAGTATAATAACTTCCATTTACACTAGTGAGACGTGGAACATGGCCTGATGAGAGAAGGTAAAGTTCTGCTGGTTTCATCAGCTGAAGCATGTGATACACAAGACTTGTTTCCCAGCAAACTAAACTACCGACCAAATTAGGGAGCTGAAATCCCAGCTCTGCACTTCTGACAGCAATAGGTATGAATTTTGCCGAAAACACATGATCTGAAGTTTCTAAAAAGAAAACTAGAGAATGAATCTGAGGGTACCTCCATCTCTCGTCCATTTGGAGACATTGCTGTGCACTTCAGAAACAAGCGTTTCATACACCTGGTTTTACCTCCTACCAAAAAAAGCTAGCTCTTTCCTTGCATGCAGGGAAGGAAAGAGTTAACTTATAAAATGTCTCTACACATGATCAAAATTGCATCTAACAACAAAGAGACAGACGCAGATACATGTGTTTTCAGAAGCAGGTGTCCTTCAAAGTGCCATTTGTAAGAAGAGATACAGACTGTGTCACTGAAAGGGAAGCCTCCTGTGAAAAGAGCTCGGGTGCTCCCTTGAGCTAGTCTTGGCCCATCACAAATAACAGTGTCCACGCAGGAAAGCTGCATTTCCACACTTTGGACCTTGACTGGCCCTCCCGCCTTGGCTTCAGAGGAAAAGAAGCTGCACTGTCAGGGCCACCCAAGACCACATTGCAGCTGAGGAGGAGCAGCAAGGGGTGGTACAGAAGAGTAAACTCAACAGTTAATCCTTAAAGAAAACACAAACTGTCATGATAAAGCCTCCTGTTTGGAAATGGAGGTGTCTTACATCCCCAAGTCAGAAAGAGTAGAAAACCTTCCTTACAGAAGCAGCAAGAAACAAGATAAAGAATCCTTTTTCTTTGCTTAGTAACAGCCAGGAGAGATACCTCGTGGGTTTGTAATGGCCTGAAAGAGCAAAAGTAGCTTCATGCACAGATGTGATTTGGTGGGATGAATGATGATGTGCATTTAATTTCTATTTTGAATTACTTAAGGATGATGACTAGAGAGGGTCATCAGCCATGAAGTTCAGATCCAGATCTGAAACAGCTCCAAGCATTTCAAAGCACAGGGTCATGGGGATGGGGCTTGGGTTTTGTTTTGGGTCATCAAAGAGAAAATGGTCAGCTACACAATTTAGCTCTGGAACCATCCCCAAATTTGCCTAGATTCATGGCCTTGGCTTGGACCCACTAGCAGAAATAACTGTGAAAGAAAGCACAAAGGGAGGAAGAAAAGATAAATAATGGCCTAAATTCCAGTAGCTCCTGGAAAAAAATACATTTGACCTTTATTATCTACTAACTTCTAACTCTGATGCTTAGCTCTGGTTTTTGCTTTTATAATATTGTCCCTGGCAGAATGGAGTCCAAAGAGAAAA
This sequence comes from Ardeotis arabs, assembly GCA_011801015.1. Lineage (NCBI taxonomy): Eukaryota > Metazoa > Chordata > Aves > Otidiformes > Otididae > Ardeotis > Ardeotis arabs. The sequence goes on from JAAGAY010122728.1 coordinate 85,627, forward strand.
TAGACTCTGGAAAAAGTGTGAGACTCTGGGGAGACAGTTATTTACTGGCAGTTTCACAACCACCTCTGCACTTCTAATGAAATTTCATTTGTCAAATTCAGTGCAACCTGGTGACAAGCCAAGCTTATTCTGCCTGCCTTTTAGCTTAGAAACATCCTTTTGGTCTCCTGCTCCCAAGCATGCCTTTATTTCATTTGAGAAAAAAGCAGTTGCAGCTTATAGTTAAAAAGCCGGTTTCAAGCTCTCATGGACATGATTTCTTATCTTAATATGAAAAAGAAGTTAAAATTGTGAACTGGTGTTAGCACCATGCGTAATAAAACATGCTCCTCACCAATGGTACTTCAAAGAGAAATATACTCAGCTTTGGCAAACCCCCCTGCCACAACTGGTTATGATTTTATATGGACTCACCGCTGTCTGGGATGAGGCCACCTAACAGAAGTCTGGACTCAGCGTCCTTCCAACGTAAGATGAAGTTTGTAGCTCCTAAAGAGGGGAAAGGATCTTACTTCTTATTGATGTTTTTTAATATGTGAGGCCTGGTTTGTGTACATAGCTTGTGTTACATTCCAGCGGTGGGTAAAACAGCTAAGCTATTTTGACTTCTCCTGGTTAAAATAATACTTTAAGCCAGTTGAAAGTTTTTGCATGTTTAGGTCTTAGGGTCGAATTGTCAACAGAAACAGTCACAGGTTTTGTTTGGTTTTATGGAAAAGGAGAATTAAAAAAAAAAAGAGTTAGCACAAACAAACTAATCACACTTCCCGCATTGTTCAGGGAAAAAAAAAAAAAAAAAAAAAAAAAAAAAAGACAGTGATTTATTTTAGACAGCCTGAATAGCTGGAGACAGAGAGCTGAAATATGGCAAGGAAATTGCCACCCTAAACACTTTCCTTTGAGCAATTTGATGATTTTCTTTTCTTTCTGCCTGAGTTATGAGTCCTCGGAATGCACATACCATTGATTTGCTTGGTAATTTGCACAAATAGCTCTTCCTGAGGTCCTAAAACCTCTGTATATCCCAGAGTGGAAATATTAACACCATATAGAGAAACAAAGTCTGATTGTTTGCCAGAGTCAGGCTGCCTAACCTTCTAAATGGACATGAGCAGTTCTGGCTTCTCCCATGATCAAAATGCATATCCATCCTGCGACTCAAATACATGCGCTGTCACGCACACAGTGGTGAATATGAGGATGTATACATCCATTTGCCCTTTGCTGAAGCTTGCCAGAGAACTTCTGTTCTAAACTACCCAGATTGTCATGGAAGCATCATCACTGGGCTGCATCCAACTCTAACCATTCTATGATTCTATGATTCTGTCAGGAAGAAGGGACCCTGTATGATAGAGGATGGTCATACCAGCTGGTGTGCAGCCAGGAGGCATTTGATACCACAGTGATGATGCAGCCCAGGATGCGGTTGGCCTTCTGGGCCGCAATGGCACATTGCCTGCTCGTGTTAAACTTCTCACCTACCATCACTCCCAAGTCCTTCTCCTCAGGGCTGGTCTCCGTCCATTCTCCGCCCAGCCTGTATTTGTGCCTGGGATTGCCATGACCAACGTGCAGGACCATGCACTTGGCCTGGTTGAACTTCATGAGGTTGCCACCTCTCCAGCCTGTCAGGGTCCCTCTGGATGGCATCCCTCCTTTGCAGCGTGTCGACGGCACCACACAGCTTGGTGTCATCAGCGAACTTGCTCAGGGTGCACTCTATTCCACTGTCCATGTCGCCGACAAAGATTTTGAACAGGGCTGGGCCCAACACAGACCCCTGAGGGATGCCACTCGTCACTGGTCTCCACTTGGACATTGAGCCTTTGACCACCACTCTCTGAGTGCGGCCATCCAGCCAATTCCTTATCCACTGAGTGATCCGTCCATCAAAGCCATGCCTCTCTAGAGAGAAGGATGTCGTGTGGGACAGTGTCAAAAGTTTTGCACAAGTCCAGGTAGATGACATCCGTTGCTCGTCCCTTATCCACTGATGCTGTGACCCTGTCATAGAAGGCCACCAAACTGGTCAGGCATGATCTGCCCTTGGTGAAGCCATGTTGGCTGTCACCAACCACCTCCTTGCTCTCCATGTGCCATAGCATGGTTTCCAGGAGAATCTGCTCCATGACCTTGTCAGGCACAGAGGTGAGGCTGACCGGCCTGTAGTTGCCCGGGTCCTCCTTGTTCCCCTTTTTAAAAGTGGGGGTTATGTTCCCTCTCTTCCAGTCATTGGGGACCTCACCAGACCACCATGGCTTCTCAAATACAATGGCCAGTGGCTTGGCAACTTCATCCGCCAGTTCCCTCAGGACCTGCGGATGGATCTCATCAGGTCCCATGGAGTTGTGCACCTTCAAGTTCCTCAGATGTTCCCAAACCTGCTCTTCGAGTACAGTGGGCAGTTCTTCATCCTCGCAGTCCCTGCTTGTGCCTTCCACAGCTTGAGTGGTGAGACAAGAGCCCTTAACGGTGAAGACTGAGGCAAAAAAGTCATTGAGTACCTCAGCCTTCTCTATGTCCCGGGTAACCAGGACACTGGTTTCCTTCCGGAGGGGGCCTACATTCTCCTTGGACTTTCTTTTGTCCCCTACATACCTAAAGAAGCTTTTCTTGTTGCTTTTTATATCCCTGGCCAGATTCAATTCCGTCAGGGCTTTAGCCTTCCTCACCCGATCCCTGGCCACTCACACAGCCTCTTTGTAGTCCTCCTAGGCTACCTGTCTCAGCTTCCACCCTCTATAGGCTTTCCTCTTCACTTTCAGTTGGTCCAGGAGCTCCTTGCTCATCCACACAGGCCTCCTGGCCTTTTTGCCCAATTTGTTCTTCATCGGGATGCACCTCTGCTGAGCTTGGAGGAGGTGCTCCTTGAATGTGGACCAACTTTCCTGGGCCCCTCTTCCCTCCAGGGCCGCGTCCCATGGCACTTTGCCCATCAGGTCCCTGAAGAGGCCGAGGTCCGCCTCTTGAAGTCTAGGGCTGAGAGCTTGCCATGTAGTTTCCTCGCTGCCCCGTGGATCTTGAACTCCACCATGTCGTGGTCGCTGCAGCCAAAGCTGTCCTTCAGTTTCACATCCCCCACCAGTCCCTCCCTGTTGGTGAGCACAAGGTCGAGCATGGCACCCCTCCTTGTCGGCTAAAATGTTGTTTGTGCAATGAGCTACTGTGTTTTGGTAAAAAGCCTTGTTTGCGTTTCCCTCTAGAACATAAACATAAACAGACAAACACCACAGTTATATGGGATGAGATTTGTGGGGGTGGTTTAGGTACCTAATTGCCATGTTCTGCACAAAGCCTATGGTTTGCACTCTGAGAACCCAAACCTCAGCCTCGAGACAACGAATCTCATTTTCTCCTTCATTCAGCTCCAAACTGCTTTGTGCCTAGTGCACGTTAAACACTGACCCTACAGCAGGCTTGTTCATGACAACCACCCAAAACCCACACCCAAGAGGAGGCCACAGGGACCATGCCTCTCCTTTTTCAAGAGGCGCATTGGCTGAAGCTTATTTCTGAGATGCCAGAAGCAAAAACTCAAATGTTTCTTTGCCTGATATGAAGCAGGCACTTGATCCTGGTTTCCCAAACTCTGCGAAGCCACCTGAACCACTATGTTATGGGTTGACCTGGAGTGGTCCTCCTACTGTCTCTCTAAATGGATTTATTTCACTCTGCTCCCACACCTAAACAGAGACAGAGATACTGCAGCACAGAAAGTGAGAAGGTAGACCGGTCACCCAGCAAGCTGGATGCTCACCTGGAATGTGGAAGCTGGGCATCAAGCTGCCTTCCAGCAAACATTCAGTTACATCAGTGATTCCCACCAAGTCTCAGCAGAGAGACCCAAACCTTAGGATCCCTCTTCTTTCAGCCAGTTCTTTGTCTTCCCTAGGGAAGTGTGGGCAAACTCCTTTCAATCTCTTCTTTGAATGCCTTGTCAGTCTCAGAGGCCAGAGGAGTGACCCACTGTGACTGGCGTTGCTCACAGCCACCATCCTGGGCATGTACTGCCAGCATCCTCTCATCTCCATGTTTATCTCCTCCTACAGCAGCACAGTTCTCAAATGGCGGGTCTGCTCTTACCTTTCAGGGCGCACAGTGGGCACCCTGATTTCTAGCAGAAGTGGATTAAGTTCAGTGACTTGCACAGCTCAGCCTCTTGTCTGATTTGAATTTAATCTTAGAAAAAAAGGGCTGAAAGAGACTTCACGAGATCATCTAATACCATTTTTTGCCCAGAGGCAGGGTCTGATATCCCCAGGCTAGCCCCAACACACATTTATTTAACGTGCTCTGGAAAGCATACGAGAAAGGAGAGCCCATAACCTCATTCAGATACCTGCTTTAGTACTTTATAGTCTCAGAATTTATCTTTTTTGTCTTACAGTCAACAAAATAATCTTTGCTTCTCATTTGTTTTCTTCCTCTTCCATTATGTATGAAAGAAAATATTAAATTCGTCTAGAAATACTGAAATTTAATTTCCAAGTTAGATCTTCCCATTGAAGCTAGCAGTTAGTAGACAAGGTTGCAAAGCAAAATAAAGGGGAATTGCTAAAAAAGAATCATCTCTTAATGGTGTGTCACTGTGTATGGGCCTCCTTTCGGAGCTCTCCTGTGGATGTGGCAGCTCTTTGTTTATTTTGAAGGGATAAGTTAAGCAGTCACTCAAGGATGGGTAGGAAAAGCCTGAGGCTGGAGATTACCATGTAGCTTTCTAATTAGACTGGAATGAAAATAGGTCTAAATACATTGAGTATACAAAATATGTTTGCATACTTAGTAATTGATAATAATTATGGTTCCCTAAAACAACAGTAAATGCCTAGTTGTTATTTTGTAACCTAAAGCAAATGAGTATGTTGTTTGTTTTACTTAAGCTGACAAAACTTGTAAAAGAGGCCACCACAATGACATTCCAGAGCACAGGGACAGCTGTCATTTTATCTGCTGGCTGGTAAAAAAAAATATATGTATATGATTTCATAATGTTATCCTACTGAATAGTTGATGAATTTCACATCTCACTTGCTGGAAGGATTCAAGGAAATAAACATTAGCTGAGCAGACTAACTCGGTCCTACCTCAGCACAGTATAAATAGTCATGTACAACAGCAGCGACAGAAGAATGAGCTTATTCTTGAGAAACCTGTGGAAAAGTCTGACCCTCGTTTCCTTACACAGAAGAAATCACATAAAAGCAATTAAGCTGAGATTCAAAATACTTGAATACAGACACAAAATATACGATGAACATATGTTAACTGTCAGCCAAAAAGTACCTAAAAATCCATCCTAGTTATCTAGGGAGGGAATAGGAAACAACACATGGACATTTTTTATAACGGATGATGGTTAAATGCTGACCTTTTTTTGTTGAATTCTGATTTTAATGGTCAGAACTCAGGAAGAGGAGAGATTTTTGGCTGCATGAATAGAAGTTATGCAAAAGCACTACCAAACCCACAAATCTGGTTAACATGTAGAGAAGCAGAGATTTGCAATAACATGTATGTTGAAAGCATTACTGCAACCACACATATTCCCCTGTGTTTCGTTCTGAAAGTCAGCTACCAATGCAGCCGAGGTAAATGTGCAACGGCACAAAATAGAACTTCAGGGACCAGTATAGTTTGGTAAACTTGTCAAACTGATCCTTAAACCAATCTACAAAATGTCTATCTGTATGTGTGCACACCTACGGGGTGTGTGTGTGTGCCTGGTTTCCTAAGGAAAACTTAAGAGATAACACTCTGTGTGTGCGCATGTATGTATTTCTTAGAAAACATCACCATGTGTGTAGATGACCCTTTATCTGAACTTAAGAAACTCATGACTCTTGACTTCCAGGGAGCCAAGGCTGGTAGCTCATCCACAGTCTAGCCTAGTTAGATGAAATTCCAAATTGCCTGTGAAATCCTTGATGTACATAAAGCAATACCACCAAGAAAAACATCTCCTACCAATGCGGAAAGCCCTCTTTGTAGCAATTATGCAGCTGCAAGTTGATTTTGCATATTGAAAATATCGGGGATTTGTCAGGGACCTTGCAGAAGGAGATGAGCTATCTGCACGCTGGAGTACCCCTGCATGCTTTTATGAGCCAGCTACTTTCTGCACTTTTAGCATGTGGGATTAAATTTTGGCAACAGATGTGGTTTGCAGGTCTGGGAGATATTTAATTTATGGGCATTCTCAAAGCAAACTGCTCAGATTTCCAAAGATTTGGAAGATTCATATATATTTAAAAATACTTTATTGCATTTCTGTGGATGAATTCCAGATATTATGATCTCCTGCAAATGCTTCTAGCTACCTCCCTTGTGGCAGCCTGCATTTTAGACGAGGTCTTATTCATAACACGCAAAGGTCCTTTGCGGCGCTATCTGAGAGAGCAAGAACTGTTTTGCTAGGTAGTAGGACTCAGCCTTAATCTTGTTTTGCTAATGTGAATTAATAAACTGCTTCAGCTGTAACCAAAGCTATGATGAGTAATAACCATGAAGTTTTAGTCTTCTAGTGGATGGTGTTTATAGCAATGGATGCTTATAAAAAGACTGATCTAGAGGAACGAGTGGTGCTAGTAGTCATAGAATCATGGAATGGTTTGGATTGGAAGGAACCTTTAAAGGTCATCTTGTCCAACTCCCCTGCAAGAAGCAGGGACATTTCCAACCAGATCAGGTTCCTCAGAGCCCCATCCCACCTGGCCTTGAATATTTCCAGGGATGGGGCATCAACCACCTCTCTGGGCAACCTGTTCCAGTGTTCCACCACACTCATTATCATGGAGCAGATTCTCCTGGAAACCGTGCTAAGGCACATGGAGAGCAAGGAGGTGGTTGGTGACAGCCAACATGGCTTCACCAAGGGCAGATCATGCCTGACAAATTTGGTGGCTTTCTATGATGGGGTGACAGCATCAGCGGATAAGGGACGAGCAATGGACATCATCTACCCGGACTTGTGCAAGTCATTTGACACTGTCCCACATGACATCCTTATCTCTAAACTAGAGAGGCATGGCTTTGATGGATGGACCACTCAGTGGATAAGGAGTTGGCTGGATGGTCGCACTCAGAGAGTGGTGGTCAATGACTCAATGTCCAGGTGGAGACTGATGACGAGTGGCATCCCTCAGGGGTCCGTGTTGGGCCTGGCCCTGTTCAACATCTTTGTCGGCGACATGGACAGTGGAACAGAGTGCACCCTCAGCAAATTCACTGATGACATCAAGCTGTGTGGTGCCATTGACATGCTGGAAGGGAGAGATGCCATCCAGAGGGACCTGGACAGGCTGGAGAGGTGGGCCCATGCCAACCTCATGCAGTTCAACCAGGCCAAGTGCATGGTCCTGCATGTTGGTCACGGCAATCCCAGGCACAAATACAGGCTGGGCGGAGAATGGATCGAGACCAGCCCTGAAGAGAAGGACTTGGGAGTGATGGTAGGTGAGAAGTTTAACACGAGCAGGCAATATGCCATTGCGGCCCAGAAGGCCAACCGCATCCTGGGCTGCATCAAGAGGAGTGTGGCCAGCAGGTCGAGGGAGGTGATTCTGCCCCCTCTGCTCTGGTGAGACCCCACCTGGCGTACTATGTCCAGTTCTGGAGCCCCCAACATAAGAAGGACATGGACCAGTTGGAGAAGGTCCAGAGGAGGGCCACAAAGTTGATAAGAGGGCTGGAGCACCTCCCCTGTGAGGACAGGCTGAGAGAGTTGGGGCTGTTCAGCCTGGAGAAGAGGAGGCTCCGGGGAGACCTGATAGCGGTCTTCGAGTACCTCAAGGGGGCCTACAGGAAAGATGGGGAGAGACTGTTTAGTAGGGCCTGTTGTGATAGGACGAGGGGTAACAGTTTCAAAATAGAGGGAGGTAGATTTAGATTGGCTATAAGGAAAAAAATTTTTACGATGAGGGTTGTAGAATACTGGAACAGGTTGCCCAGAGAGGTGGTGGATGCCCCATCCCTGGAAACATTCAAGGCCAGGTTGGATGAGGCTCTGAGCAACCTGATCTAGTCAAAGATGTCCCTGCTCCTTGCAGGGGGATTGGATTAGATGACCTTTGAAGGTCCCTTCCAACCCTAACCATTCTATGATTCTATGATTCTAACATAAGTAGGAAGTACAATATTCATAGAGCTAGCATGGAGCAGAAAGAAAATAAGAAGTATTTTTCCCCATTGTCTTAAAGGCTTCCTTTGATAGTGAAGTAGGAAAGAGATAATTTCTGTAAGGTTAATATAGCTCATAGAAAAATATCTTAAGATACACAAAGTTAAACAGTTTTGCATCCTAATGTAGCAGCCATTTATAAATGCGCATAGAGGAACAACACAATATAGATATATTCCCAAAACTATGTACCAGTTGAATATGAGTGGTTCATATTCCAGGAGAAATGAAGGCTTGCTATTCTAAAAACACCTGTGGAGGCAAGGGGAAATCCCAGGTTCCTTAATACTCATTTTTAACTAGATGAATTGCCATTCTAAAACACTTTTTGAAGAAGCATGAGAACGTTGGGAACAATGACTTTCAGCAAACAAATCCTTAACTTTAAAGAAAACCTACAGAAAGAAAATGGTGACCATCTTGATGTTTCCAGATTTTCCTTTGTTCTGTCACCCAGAAGAGAATCAGGTTAAATTTCTCCACATCCATTTACTGCTTTTTAAATGCTGAACTGGAACGATGGAAAGATTTTTAGGTGCAACTTTTGGAAAGGGGACAAGGGGGACATTTTTTTCTCAGTAGTCACTCAGAAGCCCATCCCATCAAGGACTAGAGATAGCTTCCGACCAGAAACAGCTGTGTAAACTCTATCTGATCTTTGTTCTTTTGCAGAGGACAACTGCAGAAGCCAAAGGCCTAAACAGAAGTAGAAGGGGAAAGAAAGAGAAGGTTTTTGCTTGAATCTCTAAGTAGAGGCAATTGAAAGGTGGGAAGCAGGGAGCACTAGAGGTCTGGTATCTGTTGCAATCTAGTAGAAACACACTGGACCTTAATGAGGTTCAAATGGACAGAATAGTCAGCCGTGGATACTGTGAAAGTACAGGCCATTTCCCATAAGTATTTCTAAAGGCCAGATCTTTGGTTAGTGAAGATGTGTGTTGATTTATTCAAATCAGTGGAACTAGGATGATTTGCACTAAGCCAAAGGAAAAATCTCAAATTTTTACACTCACCCTTCAGTCTGCACTTGACACCAAGTGAGGTTTTATTTATATTTCAAATAAATCAAGTTTAAGGGGTTGTTGTTGAAAAAAAAACAGAAGAATTTTTAGCCATTTCTTTTCCTTACTCAGGAGGACAACTTTTAAGTTGGAATCTCCAACTCAGCCTTTCAATAATTAATGTAATATGGCATAAAATAGGAAAGAAATGGCTCAAATTGATATCACATCCTTTTTCATTGAAGTGCTTGCTGCAAAATTATATACTGTATTAATCAAGACAGGTGCTTGAGTCAGACTTGGTTACTCTTTCTCAACCATAATATTTACTTCTCAGTTAGACTTACAAATGAAGATAGACAATTTAAAATGGATGATTATTACTCAACATGAGTAAAGAAAGGAAATACCAGTGCTTTGAATGAAGCATGCAATCAGTACTTATTGACTGTGTTAAGGTACATCTATTGTATTTCAAAAGCAGGGGATGTTTTACCATATTAGCTGTAGACAGGATAAACTGTAAAATTAGTATCTTTACATGTGGATATAATTTGCCCATGTGCAGACATTTTAATGTTATCAATTAGAAACTAGATTACTGAAAGCAGGAATCCTTTTTAGAAGGTATAGAATCCAATATTTTATTATTCGGACTGAAAACACCTCCATTGATGAGTAGCTTCATTGAAATCAGTTATGATACTTCACAAATAAAGAAGAATAACCCCTAGAGAGAGTTTTAATAATCTGGCCTATATAAGACATCTTTAAAAGCTGCTGCACACATCACCACTTAGATATTTAAATGTCAAACTGGTAGGAACAATTTGAATTTAAGCATTTAGAAAATATTCAGAGACAAGAATGACCTGGGAGCAGATCCTGAGAGTGTTATTCAAGGGGAAGAGCATCCAGTTCCCCTGGCAGCCTTTGTTCCACATGAAATAAATTACACTATTAGCAGAACAAAACATTGCTAAATGTATGTCGAATCAGGTGGGCTTCAAACTGTTAGAACCACTTACTAGAGTACAAAAATGGAACAACACTGCTGGTTTGGTGGAAAGCTCGGGGCTATTTTCATCTGTATTTGGTATTCTTTGAACTTAAGAGAGGAAAGAGACGCTCGTACGCAAGCACATCAGACTGCCTCGCTGTCAAACTGGGGGCCTGGCACGTTAACCACAAGATCCACCCATGAGCGGGAGCTGCCTTGAAGTTCTTTCACTCTTCCAGGAAGAGGCTGGATAGTTGCAGAACGGGGCTGTACATATTAGAGTAGATATAAATATTGCATACTGCCATGGGTAGTTTTGGAAGATGCACTGTGAAAATTCAACTAATGTAAGCTTTTAGAAACATCCCATTGTTGAATGTTATGAACAGTTCAGCAGACCTGAGGCTACGTTTGAATAAAAGAATGAGCTGGAGAATGTATCTAGTTCCTCTGGGTTAGTGCAAACATGCCCTGAACTAACCCTTTGCTTTTGCAGTCCCCACAGTACCATGTCTGTCTTGACTCAACTTTATTTTTTTCAGTATGGGCTTAAATTTTGCAGTAACATCTTCCCCTTGTAACATGTTACTTTCTGTTAGAAGGGTGAGAAGATAACCAAGATCCACCAGCAATTGCTATCTCTTAAGTCACCACATGTGGTCTCCAGCCGTACCAAGAGAACTATTAACTATTTGGTCAGAAGCCATTTTGACATCGTTGTGCATTCTATTAAAAACCCAGATGAAATCAAGACCAAAAGCAAATAATTGTGAAGCCCATGTTTCACACTCAGTTTATGGGAAAAAGAATCCAACCTATGAATGATGATTATGCTCTAAGCATTTTATTTTGAGAAAAATAGAATCCACTTCAGCATAAATGTGATGGTCTGAAAGATTACTAAAATGTAATGCATATAATTCATCTAGTTATCAACTTTTCCTTGAAATGAAATAATGATTTGTAGCCAAGTGGTGGTTTTAGGGAAGGGTCACTTTTTTTCATTAGGGGATTGGAGACTGGGAATTATGCAATAATTTCAAGAGCTTGTCCTTAAAGATCAGTTTACTAATTGTTTGGCCAATATTTCCTTAAAACTTCTTTTTGGTAACAGCTTAAAACTATGATTTTGAGGCATTTTTTATTAGAAAGCTAATTCGTTCTGTTTTTTAAAGGAGAAGAAAGACGGAGACACGATTTCAGTGCTAGCAGTAAATAACTCCGTGCTGACTATGTTCAGCAGTTCCAGGTCTGTCAAACGTGGTGCAGCTGCAGATTTATCGAGGAGCATTAGCAGGCACTGAACTTCTGGCCAACAGCAGTGAGCATGGCAAATGCTCCCAGGATGTGGGTGGATGTTTTAATTGCACAGCTGTGCACATCTCCTCATCACATCAGGGCCATCCTTGGCACCTAGCACATGAGTTGTCCACTGCTTGTCAGTGAGTGGAGGAATGTCATTAACGTGGTGAGCCCTTTTTCTTCTCAATTTAATAGCAAATCTATCAGAGAACCTTTGGTCCTCAGGCATAAAGACCCACGGACTGCTGAGCTCCCAGCAAAGAAGAGTGTATCCCTCCCTGAAAATATAAATGCACTGATGACGAACCATGACTGCCTGCTGGCAAAAAGGAAAGGCAATCTTCTGTGTTATGACATTTAGGAGGATTGGGTTCAGTGAATGAAACTAGCGGAAACTATCTCCTGCGAGCCAGTGAGGCCCTTTGCAGACTCCAAAGCCAGAGGGCTCAGACAAGACCTCCTAAGCACTGACAAGGACTTAGCAGATGTTTGGCAAGCAAAAAGGCAGCATATAAGGATTCCTTGTATAGTGCAGCGTTGTGGGTATGGAGTCAAGCCAGGATGCAAAGGCTAGTTAGGTACCTGCCATGGAGGATGAAAGAGTCAAGATTTATTGTGGTGGAACCTTCAATATGAGCAGAAGCCAAAGCAAAGAGTAAGTAAGGGCTAGTTTTACTAAGCACTTGGGCGAGAATCATTGCACTGCATGTCTCTATTTGTCCCTCTGTCCTTCTAGTTGTTGTCCTATTGTTCCTACTGTGCCCAGCGTACAAGTTCAAGCTGAGTCTAGCCTTCCTAGTGAGCTACCTGAGGTTCAGAAGACTAAAACAGTGGGTTTCACTCTTTTGTGAAGAGTCATGGTGAAGCACTTGTCATAGCTGGCACCACACAGCAAGCTTTCTCAGAGTCCATTTTGGTGCAGCACTGTGTTGCAACCCACAGAACAGAAAAACCACATCCTTTCTGAATGTGAGCACATGACCTAGAAAATCCCAGTGTGAGGTGTGATTTCACTCTAAAAAACCAGAAATACATGTTTTGTAGCTGCAGTTAGCAAGGTAGTTAGATTGCTGGTGCAGAAAGTAGGATGTTGATGCAGAAGTTACTGAATCAGTAATGGATTTAGGGGTCTTTTGTTTTTAAGTACGGCACAAATTAGTAGAAACAGAAAGCAACTGGAAAGAGTAGTTCCCCTCTACCATTCCTTTTCCTTCTGTGTGCACTCTATCAAAGGAACAGGCTTTTCAGAAGTCCTGGGAAAAACTTACTGGCTACTTCCAGCACTGAGATGCTTGACTGCAATGAATCCTTTTCTGTTCCTTGGTGGACCAGGGAAGAGGTCACTTTGTATTTACAGGAAAAAAGTGGCAGAGGTCATGGCTGCCTAAGCAAGCAGGCTGTGACAATTTCACAATGGATGAATTTTCACTTGGCTGAACCTTAGGGACCAGAAACTGGCCTGGATTTTTTCTGGTACTATTACTCTGACTAAAAAAATCTCTCTTGCTCCCAGAATTCCTGGACCAAAATTTTACCTGGAAACAGCTCAAACATATTTTGAAGATAGGAAAATTATTATTTTATGTGTTTTCTCCTTGCATGTCTGGTTTCTGCCAGAAGAAATGCATTTGTGGACAGGGGAGATGCAGGTCTCAAAATCCAGCTCAACTTTGCTGAGCCAGGACATTTGTGTATTTTGGCCATGATCCCAACAAACGTTCAGGGGTTGGATTCAAAAGACTCAGGCACCCAATTCTCAGCTGTCCATGCAAGGGTGGGCATAATGCGATAGGACCTATTGGATGCCCCCACGTTCCTGGAGTAGCAGCTATATGTCAGCTGGGATATCCTAAGATACCTGTCCATAGACTCCATGCTTAGGCAACCCAGTCCCATTTCTAGAAGACCCACATTTACTTTTGAAAATCTAGTCCTCAAGCATTCACGTACCTAAGTGAACTGAACTTCCAAACCATTTTGTTTTTTGTGGAGGACAACACAGACCCAAGAGCAAGGCAAGTCCAGCTAAGTGCTATTTGTAGCATTGCAAGACAGCTAAGGATATAATGAGGGAGATTCAGTGAAGATACAGCAGCCCCATCAAGCAATGTCCATGCTCCCCTAATAAGCAATGTTGTCACAGCCACGCAGATGGTGCTCCCCACTATGCAGCTCACAGCTGCCTGTACCTCACCTGGTTTGCACTTCTTATGTGATCACGAGCAAATCATCAAGTGCCTCAGTTTTTCTTCCTGCAAAATACTGATGACACTACTACTCTATCACAAAGAACAACCAGCAGTTCAGAGATCGCTGGCTCAGCATACACACCAGGGAAAAGCCTGTAGTAGAGGATGCAGTAAATTGTCTTAAACGCAAGGGACTATGTGATCAAATAATTGTATTACACCTCTGCCATAAACAGTTCTACGTCAATATCTATTTAAACACTGGAAGATGTTCTTTTAACCAAAATTCAACCACAGTATGGTCAATAAACTGCTGACAGACTATAATGTACGTAAACATTCCCTTCTTTTCCTCTGCTAAAGAACACAGCTGAATGCACCAACTTCTCTGGTACTCCTTTTCTCATGTCAGTTGTGGTTGTGGTCTACAGATGGGTTCATACCAGCACATGTTTTCTAACCTCATCTGGTCCAAAAGTGGCACTCTCTGCAATCAATCCATTTTTGACACTTTGAAGGGGAAAGGATCATAGAGTCATGAATAGCAGAAAAAAAAATTTAAGAGCTTATTTTTCTAATGAAATGGAGCCATGATATGAGCAAAAAAAAAGCCCCAAATTATTTTGAAAATAAATGAGCCAACCTGAGAAATGGCATAATTTTTTTTTTTTGTAAATAAGTAATGGAGAGAGAAGGAAGCAAAATTCATCCAGTTCATATTAGCCATCTGGCTCTGAACTTTGGAACTTAATACTGTTACAAAAAGAAGGTCCTAGATTAGAGAGGAGGTAGTTGCTGCTTTGAAAGCTGGACTCACTTTTAAGTTAAATTTTCTCATACCCTGACCTATTTTTCTGTATCTAACTACATCATTCATAGTGAGCATCTAGAATTAATCTGTATGAATTCACCTATATGCAGAAAGTCAGAATTACTACCCTACACATATGAATGCAGCTGTCACCTACTTCAACATAAGCTTTATCAGCTGGACTGGTCCCAAGAAGCAGTAAACACTCCTAAAACTGAGTAGCTTCAGTATAGCTTGTTGGTTTTCAACACCACCAAGATCTTGAATAAATTGAAGACAGATGCAGTCTTTAGGATGTATGCCTAGTTTAATTAATTGGTTATATCATATATATCTATAAAAATGGCACACCCGATATACTTTCGATTATCTGGGGACACCTGCTTACATACAATACATCTGAAGTCTAGAACCATGACTATATAAACATCACACACGTGTTTGTTTTTATTTTCTAAACTGCAGAAGAAACCCTGCAAGAGCAAACAACAAAACAAACATTAAAGCAGAGCTGAAAGCTGTCCAGAGCTGCAGGTGGAAAAATTCCTCTCTGCCTCAGATGTCTTTCATTGTATCACTGCAAAAGAAGGCTGAAAGATACAAATGCACTTTTTATTTACCCATACATTTTGATGAAATAGTGATAAATAGCAAGAAGGGATATAAATTCACAAGTTTTTAATGAACTCTCTTATTTTTCTAAAGAGTGAAATAATGAAATAACCACTGTCAGCCTCAAAGAACAGAACTGAGGTCAGCAAACAGAGCAGCCTCAAAGCCGGAGGGAAGGGGCAGGAGGAGCACTTGCTACTCACCATATGAATGGCAAGCAAAGAGAAAAGCAGACTTGACCCTTCAGGGAGACCTGGAAACAGCCCCAAGAGCACTGGTCATTAAAAGAAAACAAAACACACAAAAAGGCATTAAGAAAACCTCACTCCAATGGGAAGAGGAAGTGGTTTAAGGGGATTAGCTTCCGAAAAACAAAGCTCCACTCTTCCTCAGACTGCTGAGGAGTCCCAGAAATGTTCTTCTATAGCATTGATGGGGTTGTGAAAACAGACAAATGTTGGCAACCACTCAACAAATGATAGTAATGGGAGGTGACATCTCTGGACCTCAACCAGCTAGCACACAATTGTCTCATTTTCATGGTGTGTCAAATTAAATTTAGACTTCAGTACTTTGCTTGTCTTGTGCCGTTGTCTCCTTTCCAGAGCAGAACACAGAAGAACATTTACAACTTTACATTGACTTTGACCTGCAAACACAAATGCCAGCCCGCAAAAACTAGTGCTGAATCATTTCTTTTCTCAGCTGTGACCTTTTTACCCTCTTT